>KV453841.1:2514005-2577128 GCA_001661475.1 Tortispora caseinolytica NRRL Y-17796
AGATTACCGAACCCTTGATAAGGTATTGCTCCCTCCTCTGATTCCACAGCCGTATGTGTACGAGGCATTGGCATATGTGAGAGCAGTTTCCGACTTTATTGAGACGACTTTGAACATCATTTCAGTTACCAATCTCAACACAGCACCACAAGGATATGTGTTCCTTGGTGAAGGGGCAGCCACATGCAGCAACCTAAACGAGATAGGAGACGGTGGATTAGTTGCCGTCAGTAGCCCGTCCGATTGGTCCAGTTTACTCGGAACTTACACATGGGATCCCGAGGTTGAGATTCCGACAGTTTATGTTCCGGTGCGCATAGTTTTGACGTACAGTCCGGATAATGTTCTTTCAGGAGTGTTTTCCGGCCTGGATGGACTGTCGCTGGTACGAGGCTCTTTAACTTTGAATCCAATCCCGAAAGACGAACCCCCAGTACCATCAGCTAGTGCGAGTGATAGCAGTGTTCCTTCGGGAGTACCCACAGGCAGCGATACTGGAGTACCTACTGGTAGCGATACTGGAGCACCTACTGGCAGCGATACTGGCGCACCAACTGGTAGTGATACTGGAGCACCAACGGGAAGCGACACCGGCGTACCAACGGGCAGCGATACTGGAGTACCAACTGGCAGCGACACTGGAGTACCCAGTGCGAGTGATAGCGGTGTACCTTCAATGAGTGGCGAGCCTGAAGGATTGACCTGTTCTACTACTCCACCCGGAGCCCTTGCGGTTGTATGGACAGCGACGTACACCGATACGGTCGGAAGCTGGACTCAAACACAAATTGCAAATGGAGATTACCGAACCCTTGATAAGGTATTGCTCCCTCCTCTGAATCCACAGCCGTATGTGTACGAGGCACTGGCATATGTGAGAGCAGTTTCCGACTTTATTGAGACGACTTTGAACATCATTTCAGTTACCAATCTCAACACAGCACCACAAGGATATGTATTCCTTGGTGAAGGGGCAGCCACATGCAGCAACCTAAACGAGATAGGAGACGGTGGATTAGTTGCCGTCAGTAGCCCGTCCGATTGGTCCAGTTTACTCGGAACTTACACATGGGATCCCGAGGTTGAGATTCCGACAGTTTATGTTCCGGTGCGCATAGTTTTGACGTACAGTCCGGATAATGTTCTTTCAGGAGTGTTTTCCGGCCTGGATGGACTGTCGCTGGTACGAGGCTCTTTAACTTTGAATCCAATCCCGAAAGACGAACCCCTAGTACCATCAGCTAGTGCGAGTGATAGCGGTGTTCCTTCGGGAGCACCAACAGGAAGTGACACTGGAGCACCTACTGGCAGTGATACTGGAGTACCCAGTGCGAGTGATAGCGGTGTACCTTCGATGAGTGGCGAGCCTGAAGGATTGACCTGCTCTACTACTCCACCCGGAGCCCTTGCGGTTGTATGGAC
Source organism: Tortispora caseinolytica NRRL Y-17796 (assembly GCA_001661475.1). Classification (NCBI taxonomy): domain Eukaryota; kingdom Fungi; phylum Ascomycota; class Trigonopsidomycetes; order Trigonopsidales; family Trigonopsidaceae; genus Tortispora; species Tortispora caseinolytica. Next base: position 2,515,428 of record KV453841.1, read on the forward strand.
AGCGACGTACACCGATACGGTCGGAAGCTGGACTCAAACACAAATTGCAAATGGAGATTACCGAACCCTTGATAAGGTACTGCTCCCTCCTCTGAATCCACAGCCGTACGTGTACGAGGCATTGGCATATGTGAGAGCAGTTTCTGACTTTTTTGAGACGACTCTGAACAGCATTACAGTTAGCAGTCTCAACACAGCACCACAAGGATATGTGTTCCTTGGTGAAGGGGCAGCCACATGCAGCAACCTAAACGAGATAGGAGACGGTGGATTAGTTGCCGTCAGTAGCCCGTCCGATTGGTCCAGTTTTCTTGGTACTTACACATGGGATCCCGAGGTTGAAATTCCGACAGTTTATGTTCCGGTGCGCATAGTTTTGACGTACAGTCCGGATAATGTTCTTTCAGGAGTGACTTCCGGCCTGGATGGACTGTCGCTGGTACGAGGCTCTTTAACTTTGAATCCAATCCCGAAAGACGAACCCCTAGTACCATCAGCTAGTGCGAGTGCTAGCGGTGTCCCTTCAGCCGGCGTTACTGGAGGACCTAGTGCGAGTGCTAGCGATGTCCCTTCAGCCGGCGTTACTGGAGGACCTAGTGCGAGTGCTAGCGGTGTTCCTTCAGCCAGCGTTACTGGAGGACCTAGTGCAAGTGCTAGCGGTGTCCCTTCAGCCAGCGTTACTGGAGCACCTAGTGCGAGTACTAGCGGTGCCCCTTCAGTTAGTGCCGGGCCTGGTGGATTAACATGCTCTACTACTCCACCCGGAGCCCTTGCGGTTGTATGGACAGCGAGTTACATCGACACGGTAGGCAGCTGGACTCCAGCACAGATTGCAAATGGAGATTACCGAACACTTGATAAGGTGCTACTACCAAGTATCGGTGGAGATTCGTATGTGTATGAGGCACTGGCATATGTTAGAGCAGTTTCCGACTTTTTTGAGACGACTTTGAGCAGCATTTCAGTTAGCAATCTCAACGCAGCACCACAAGGATATGTGTTCCTTGGTGAAGGGGCAGCTACATGCAGCAACCTTAACCAAATAGGAAACGGCGGGTCAGTCACTGCTAGTTCTCCATCTAGTTGGAGCAGCTTCTTGGGCACCTATACCTGGGATCCGAATGTGGATATTCCTACTACGTATGTGCCTGTGCGCATAGTGTTAGTTTTCGACACAAATAGCATGCTCACTGGTGTAGTTTCCGGCCTGGATGGACTGTCGTTGGTCAGAAGCTCGTTGACGTTGAATCCAGTGCCAAAAAGTGGTTAGTTATATTGTTATCGAAAAGCAATGGCGAGTTGTGCAGTTGTGACCTGGTAAACAAATCAACAAAGGAGGCAAAACTTTATTTCTCATTTGGCACTTCTGATTGACGCTTTAATTGCTGTTTCTTTTTTTTTCTATCTTTTCTTTTGGTTGTCAATCACTTTTTTCTTTCTTTTCTTTTTATTTGGGTTTCACTTCTTTTTATTTTTCTTTCTTCATGTTTTTTAATTGTATTGATATGGTTGTTTTTTTAATTGTTGATGCCAGTAGTTAGCTTAAAATACGGTTGAAAATAGAGTTTGAGTATGCAGATGTATATCTATGCTAGTTAGTGATGAGAGGCTCTAAGAAGGGTAAGTTCAACAGCTCGTCGGCATCTGGACGTTTTGTGTGGTCTGAAGCAAATGAAAGCTCAAGAAACGTTCGTGCTTCAGGCGATATGTCTTCGGGCAGCGCGGGCGATGACGACTGGCCAATCTTGAACAGCGCTTGCATTTGAGTGAACTCCGGGAATGGATGTGTTCCTGTAAACATTTCCACAACCAGACACCCAAGCGACCATATATCTGCTTTCTTCGTGTAGCGTGTCTGACGCACGACCTCAGGTGCCATCCAGTACACGGATCCCTGCAAGGATGCACGGTTTCTCGTCGTGGAGAGCAGGTCCTTGTCCATTCTCTTCGAAATGCCGAAATCGCCGATCTTGACACCGCCCTTGTTGTCGACAAGTATGTTTGCGCCCTTGATATCTCGATGGATGATGTCACGATTGTGTAGGTACGCGAGTCCTAAAAGAATCTGTCGCACGAAACTGCGCACCAATGGTTCTTCAAACGCGCCGTAGTTGCTCAACAGCGAGGCCACAGACCCACCAGGGACGTACTCAAGGAAGATATTAAACACGTTCTGGTCCCATGTTGAGCCGTGGTATTTGACGATGTTTTCGTGGTCGAGATCGCGCAGGAGTTCGATCTCGCGACGGAGCGAGTCAAGCATGTTTTGCCGGCGCTTCTCGCCCTGGACGGACCCTGAGGGCACTTCTACCTGTTTGACGGCCATAAGCGCGCCAGTGTTGACGTTCATTCCAAGCACGACAGTGCCGAAAGAGCCGGAACCAATAACGCTGCCCTTAATCCAGCGCAAAGCCGCAGAAGGGTCAGCGTTGTCTGTGCCGTCATCAGGGAAGTCTTCGTCGAGGTCTAGTGCGCTGATACTGTCTTCGAGGTTGAGCGAGAGTCTGTTGATGAGTGTGCTGAAGGAGTTGCGGTCGGAAGCCTGCGTGGTGGCGGATTGAGTGTCTGGAGGTGCGTCTGGAGGCGCGTCAGGGATCGCGGGAAGCATACCTGCGGTGGCAGTAGAAAAACGTTTACTGCTGACGACAGAGAGCGGTCTAGAGGCGGCATTGAACCAGTTGTCGCCGACAGTGGGGTTCGGGCTGGAGAGAAAGTAAGAGACAGGAGCGGCTGTGCTGTCCATGGACGCTCTACTCATTCGTGAGAGACGTACTGAGCGACGCATGGAGTTAATGACTGTACGTTCGAGGACCTTCTTATTCTGTTCTGGGAAGTACTCGCCGAGATTAGAAGAGATAAGCTCTGAGGGAGGTCTTTGGCCAAAGAATTTGCGGATCCTGGTTGATGAGGAGTGTTTGCGGCGGGTGGATTTCGATCGGACGACAGCGTATTGTTTCTCTGTAGGGATGAGATCGGCAAGACAGATGATCAGAGCGTCGCGTTCTTTGCGGTTGGAGTCGTGGCAGATAGCGACGAGCTCGTGATCGGCGATCATCCGCGGGCCTTGGGCAGACAGGACAAAGACAGAGTACATGTCTGGTTGGTCGTGAATGCTGTTGGCACGTAAAGCACGTTTCTTGATCGACAATGCGTCAAAACAGCCGTCGACATCGACATCGACGTGACGACCATCGGGGAACACAAACCCAGCACTTGCAATCTTTCGTTGTGATTCTACAAGCTGCGCCAGAGCAGAAATCAGCCGTGCCCGGTCTTTTACCGACATCACGCCGATCTCTTTCAGTAGCGCTAGGTTCAGTTGCGCCAAGTGCCGGCCAGCTACCTTGTGCGCCTTGAACTCGTCAACGTACCCGTAATTATGTGTCCGCAGCCAATCAGCGACGTTCTCGTTGGTCCAGGCATCAAGCTTCATGGTTCCGCTGCGTCGATGGCGAAGGATGTGGCCTCCCACCTGCATAACGCCCACCATACCTCCACTACACCACCACACCACCACACCACCACACCACCACACCACCACACCACCACACCACCACACCACACAATGGACCTGTTCGCCATTGAACATGTCGCGCTTCAGTTCGATATCGCGAACCTTCTGCAGCTGCTCGTCGCTTCAAATATTCTCTGCATGGTCTTCCCATCAAAAGTCCTCTACATCGACCTTGACCAGCCACAGACAGTAAACCAGGTCCACATAAAGGACACACTACGCCGCGCCTTCCTTGACGTCTCCGGCTGCCACCTCCTCGTAGTCGCAGAATCCGAAACCTATTACGTCCACCTCTCCGATCCGGCACGCACACCACGCCCGCTTGCCCGTCTCTCCTCTCTCGACGTCACCGCCGTCGCATGGAACCCCTTCGCGCCTACTGATTCTACTCACGAGATCCTCGTCGGAACTGCCAGTGGCGATATCTACGAAACATACATATCCAGCTCACCCGACTACTTCAAAAAGGAAGACCGCTATCTTCGCCACGTCTTTTCTGCGCCTACAACCGCTGCTAACCCGGCCATCGTCGGTCTCGTCGCTCAGATATCCAACTCTGACTCCTGGAATGCTGCAGTCATCGCTTACACTGCAACGGCTATCTACTGCTGGAAGGGACCAGTCCCCAAAGGTAGAATGGAAAATCTTTACGCCTCAATTGCTGAAGGAAACCAGAAACTCGTCACCCTCTCTTACCAAGCTCCTCACAAAGCTTTCTACTCAACAAATATCTCACCTATAGACCATCATTCCTACTTCGCTTACGCTCACGACAAATCAGTCACCTATGGTCCGCTAGACCCTTCACCAAACGGCCAGATATTCCTCTCGACCAAATCCCTTCAGCAGCGCTCGCTCGCCTCTAAGGCCCCTTACTCCGCAGCCATCCTTACGCAGTACCATCTCATAGCACTCTCAAACAATACTCTCACCGCTACAAATCTCCTCAATGGCCAAACGGTCTATTCACAAACATTCCCCGACTCTTCCGATCCCATCATCGGCATGTGCGCAGACCAGCGCTCCGGAACTTTCTGGTTCTATTCCGCCCAAAATATATACGAACTCGTTGCATCCAATGAAGATCGCGACGTATGGCGCGTCCTTCTCGATATGGACAAGTTCGACTCTGCCCTTGCCCTAGTTGAACAGAAACCACCAGCAGAAAAAGACGAGGCCGTGGTCGCAATAGGCGAGAAAATGCTTGCCAACAAGCTTTATTTGCAAGTCGCCGCTTTGCTTGGCAAATCTTCTAAGCGAGTTGCCGAAGTTGCCTCTACATTCATAGAAAACCAACAGTATGATCCTCTAGCTGAGTACCTTGACGCTAAACTGTCGACGTTCAGCAAATCTGCCGTGTCACAACGAACAATTCTTGCAATGTGGATCATGGAACTCTACATAGAACGACTTAACCGTCTCGAAGAACTTGCGTCTACTACCGACGTGCCCGCCAGCTTCACATCCGACTCCACAGAGGCAGACGCTGCTACGTACTCCACTCTGTTGACAGAAACACGGAAAGAGTTCTTCTCTTTCTTGACAGAAAATAAGCCATTTATCGACAAGCAGACTTCGTACCAGCTTCTGGCCGTCCACGGCCGGCAGGACGAGCTTCTAGAATGCGCAAACGTATTCAAAGACCATGATTATATCATTGCCCATTGGGTGCGGCTAGGCAACTGGGACAACGCCTTGTCTGTATTGCTGAAACAAGAGGACATGTCTATCATATACAGGTTTGCTACAGTGCTGCTCTCCAATGCGCCGGAGAAAACGGTGGCTCTGTGGATGCGATTCCCTGAGCTTGACCCCAGCAGACTCTTGCCGGCTATCATGACGCTGCAAGGTGCCTCAACTGTCCCGGTGAACGCCCGAAAGCAGGCAATTCGGTATTTGCGGCATGTGACCGAAACTCTCCACAGTACGAGCACCGAGATACACAACGTCTTGCTGGGCATGTATGCCTCCGTTGAAGGTAATGACGAGGATGCGCTCCTTGAATACCTTGAATCTCAAGGTAGGGAACCTCATTACGACCCGAATTTCGGTCTGCAGATTACTCTCAAATACCAAAGAATCAAATCGTGCGCCTATATTTACGTGTTTCTTGACAGATATGAAGAAGCAGTGGACCTTGCATTGACTCACAACAATCTGGAAGTTGCTATTATGTCTGCAGAACGTCAGACAGTAGACTCAGAGCGGAAAAAGCGTACTTGGCTGAAGATTGTACAGCACATAATTGATCAGTCGAAGGAATCCGGAAGTGGGATCTCGAAAATACTCGCGTTGATGCATGAATACCAGAGTTTCACGATCGCTGAGCTGCTGCCGCTGATTCCAGGCTGGATCGATATTCGAGAATTCAAGGACGATATTTGCGAGTCTCTCGAGAAGTACAACAAGGAGGTAGAACAGTTGAAATCTGAGATTGCAGAAGTTACTATCACCGAAAAGCGGGCAGTTGACAGTCTGAACGAGCTGTTGCAACGGTACGTGATTGTGGAACCCGGGGAGAGCTGCAGATTATGCCGGTACCCCCTACTTTCTGAGCAATTCTATGTGTTCCCCTGCCAGCACGCGTTTCACGTTACATGCTTAATTGAGCAGGCGATGGAGCGGTCTAGTAAGGCGATGCAACGCAAGCTGCAAAGTCTCAGAGTAGAATACCTTCGAGGAAACGAGTCAGAAGCGCTGGACGCACTAATAGCCTCGGAGTGTGCTCTGTGTGGAGACGCGATTATCGACACCATTGACATGCCGTTCTGTACAGAACAAGAAATGAGTCGTTGGGCCATCGCTTAAGCCATCGCTTAAGCTTGCCGATCTTTTCCGTGTCAATCCGTTTTCCTTGCTGCCGAAGAATGAATACTGAATTTTCGATTGCAGGCGCGTTTTACAATTTAAGCTTTTTTTCATTGAACCCCAACTTAATCCCCACGATGACTCAAAAGTTGCACAGTCCAGGCCAAGAACTCGACTCTTGCATGTTCTAATTATAAAAGAATGACTCTTTATAAACAATCAATACCTGTGCTAAGCTAAAGCGGCTACAGATGTACCTACAGATGTAGATGGAAACCTCCGGAATAAAAACCCTCTATTAGACAATACTTGGAGAAAAAGCTTTTCCGGAATGTTGCAATTACCCTAGCCCTTATCAGATTAACTTTAAGTTTCCCCTGAACCTTTATACATAAAGCGGGTTATATAATCTAAAGGGCTAGATAGTTTCGGAAGCAACATTGCTTTTGCTGTTTGTTTGTACGCAGTCAGTTCTGACGGCGGTAATTTGTGGTTTGAATTTTGCTGCAAATACTAAGGAAAAGAAACAGGACTCTAGCTTTGTTGTTGAAGTTGCGGCGGAAAGAGAGGCGTCATGCTCGCGATATTGCCCTTAGAGGTACAAGAGCTGATAGCAGAGTATTGTCAACAGGCGGACGCGTTTCGTCTTGCTTTGACATGTAGAAGGCTTGCTCGCGCATCAGTTCCACGACTGTATAAAGCGATTGTCATTGATTCTAGGGAAAGTTACATTGACAGTGCCGAAATCGGTCATATCACTTCCAAGCACACCGATAAGACAGTTGAATGCAACGGGCCGGAAACGTTGCATTCTCTTAAAACCGTGGTAAGAAATGCTCTGGCGCTAAAAAGATGCGTTAGGTCGTTAAAAAATACCGATAATGGCATGTATACGCTCGTCCGACACCTCGAATGCTACAAATTACCAGATATGACATCACACGAGTTCAAAAAGCATATGTCAGCAATGATACCATTGCTACCTAAACTACAATCGCTGGTATGGAAATGTTCTCCGCAGGTTTCATTGCCACTTATGGTTACGTGCAATATTGGTCAGTGTATGAATTCTCTGACTACGATATCTTTAGAGATTCCCGAATCCCTCGAGGCGTGTCTTGACGCTATGGCGTCTAAACTGGAGTTCCCCAACTTGCTACATTTCGAGCTACGGTCCTTCACCAACCCAGAAAATTTGACAACAGTCGGTCGGCTGCTTGCACGCTCACCTAAACTCGCAACACTGAATCTGGGGCGCGACATGGTGGTCAGTCGCTGCCTCTGTTTTGGCAACATGACGTCGTCAACGCGGATACACGACCATGAGTCACAGCGCAAAGGCGCACTAGAGAACTTCATTAATGCGTACCGCGATTCAGCCGCTGGTAAAAAACTGGAACTTTGTAAGTTCGGCATAGACGGCTCTGTTGTCCATCCGAAAGACGCAGACGGGCTCATGGATATTCTCGTGCTCGATGCACTTAAGAGCCTGTCGCTCGTTAACATATGCGAGCGTCCAGACGATCCAGACAGTCTCGAAATACCGCGAGGTGCGTCGTTTCTTGACAAAATGGCAGGCAAAACACCTAACGTCACCTCTCTGCATATAGACTGGTCAGAATCGGGCCTGCGAGACACCGTTCCGGCATATATCGCGTCGTTCGCACAGCACGGACTAGAGTCTCTCAACGTCAAAATAAGATGGACCGAGTACCGGATCAGAGCCCAGAAAGATGAGGTGCATGTCACACAAAGCCAGGATGCCGCAATAACAGTGTCGTGGGAACAGACATGCAGAGCGTATTTGTCGGCTATTGACGAGAACGCATCGTCTCTCAGAAAACTGTCTTTAGAGTCTGCCGAGGAGTCTCGATTTGCCGACCGCGCCAAAATCATACCCGCAGACATCCTCGCCTGTATTAAACAATGCAGAAAACTAGAAGGATTGCGCGTACTGCTCAAGGCAATGCTTCTCTCTGACCCGAGCATGCTGAAGGATCTGCACAGACTTCACTACCTGGACCTCTTTTCGGACGGAGGCCCGTCTTTTCTCGGACAAGGCTCTTTTGTCGGCGACAAGCGCCAAGATTGGCTAAGATACCGCCATTTCGTATGCGACTTGCTCGACAACCAGCCTTCTTTGAGTTTTATTAAAATCGAAAGCGCCTACCTCTTTGATCTGCGCTCTGGCGACACTTGGGGCGTCATAGGCGGTGCAGATAAATGGTTTGCCGACCAGGTCATCGACAGCTGGGACACCGTTACGACTTGAATGTGTACCAAGAAGTAAGTAAAGCAAATAATTGAGTTAATATATGAGAAACTTATTCATTGCAAACATCAAAGTACGTCTAAGCACCTTTAACTTTTCGTAATATAGTGCTCAGGATCGTTCATTATCATTAAGTGTCAACGCGAACATGGCTATATGCCATTCTGTTCTTTTAAAGCTTCAGAAGGGTCGATCTCTGTATAATCCCCTAAAGCTTCAGTCGGCTCTTCACTCTTAGAGCTCAATGTCTCAGATAACGCAGCTTCAAAATCAGACGTCTCCGACATAATATCGGCATCGCCTTCTATAATCGTAGAATATACTTCAAAGTCGCCAGTTACAGTTGCTGGAATAGCAGTTTCAAAAGTTTCAAAGATCTCCGTTTCGGAGGCCGTAAATGTCGGTTCGGTTTCGCTTTCAGTGTGTTCTTCAGAACCTTTATCCACGAAATTTTCTTCAGCAACAGGAACCTCTCCATATGATTCAAACCTATCTTCAGGCTCAGGAATAGGCTCAGGCGCATCGGCGTCAGTTTCGGTATATTCTTCTGTTTCTTCTGTTTCTTCTGTTTCTTCTGTTTCTTCTGTTTCTTCTGTTTCTTCTGTTTCTTCTGTTTCTTCTGTTTCTTCTGTTTCTTCTGTTTCTTCTGTTTCTTCTGTTTCTTCTGTTTCTTCTGTTTCTTCTGTTTCTTCTGCCTCTTCTGTTTCTTCTGTTTCTTCCATTTCATCACGTTTATCTGGAGTCTGATCAACTATTATCTCTTCATAGTGCTCAGAGACAATCCTCTCTGGGATATCTTCAGTCTGATCAACTAATATCTCTTTATAGTACTCAGAGACAATACTCTCAGGAATATCTTCAGGTTCGAAACCTGCCTTCTCCGTCTCGCTCGAGCTGGGCTCTCGCACTTCGCTAACGGTAACAGTAACAAACGAATCTTTCGTGACAAATTCAGTAATTATACTAGTAGCTGTAGTGGTGTGAACCACTGTATCAACTGAATTTTCAGTGCTCAAAGCAGGCTTAATTTGATCCAGCTCTTTGAGAGCAGAATCAGCTACTTCATAGAGCTCTTTCAGTATAGTATCAACGACAATCGGAAGATCGTTGTCTTTCGGTGCAGCAAGTTCGATACTTGATTTTGCATCATATACTTCTAGTTTAACTTTATGAAGACGTTGCCAATCTGCCCATTCAGCGTCAGGATTTTGAGCAAGAGCCTTAGAGAAGTCATTCAAACCAATCTCTGCAACATCGTTGAGAGTCTCTGTAGTTAACTTTCTTATTTCAGCAACCTTCACGTCAAATTTCTCTAGATATGATTTGCAAACCGAGTTCACCCGTTGTCCTTCAGAGCGGATATCTGCAGCTATGGCCTTTGCACCGTCCAAAGCTACATCTCTGTCGGTTGCAACAATATCAGACAACTGAGCAATATCTCGTTGAACTCTTATGCGGAGCCTCGAGATAATAGGAGCAACATCGTGTTGCAAACTTTGAACGAGGTGGTCGTGCAGTTTTTGCATTTCAGAGTTAAGAAAAGCGTTTGCTTCTTCTATAGCATCAGCAATCGCAGTTGGCCAATCAACATTGTCTGTGGCATGCTTTATGACTTCGTTAGTTGTAATTGCAGATTGAGCACTTGATTTAGAGGATTGGACAGCTTTGGATGAGGTAGTGCTCAACGACTTGGAGGAGTTGCTAGCTGATGAAGACACAGGTTTAGGTGCCGATTCAGGCGAGTACTTGCTGACTGACTTGCTTGAGGGTTTAACAACAGGTTCCTGTGTAGATTGGGTAGCAAGTTTATCAGAAGATTCAGGTATACTAGACAACCGAGAGGAAGTAACCGAGACGGACGGAGATTGGGTGTCTGTTGGTTTCTCAAGATGTTGTGAAGAATCAGGGGACTCTGAAACAGCGCCTGAAAGGTCAGAAGACTCAACAGATTCAGTGTTTTCTGGGATATCAGTAAGATCTATGGGCTCTGGAATGTCAGTGGGGTCGACTACCTGAGTGGAGTATTCGATTTCCTCGTCACTCATCGACTCAGCAGAGAGAGGAGCGTCAAGGGGAGCTTTTTCAGACTCGGTAGGGGCTGGTGTAGGCTCGGTCTCTGTAGGAATGTCGACGTATTCTTCTGTAGAAGACCCAGATTCCACGGAGGACTGGTCGACGTGGTTTACATGCTCGTAGACCCTTGACACCTGGGGAGCGATGTCGTGGTGGTAGAGGCGGCGGACGTTGTCGAGAACCATCGAGTTGATGAAGGCAAGCGAGGAACGGTACCATTTCTGAAGCAGAGTCAGAGTACCATCGTAAAGGATTTGGGCGGGTTCACGGATATAGAACTCGAACTTCTGGGCGTAGACTTGTTTTGCCTGGTCAGAGACCATTTGACTGTACCTCATCTGTAAGTACTGGTAAGCATAGTCTGTGTATTTTTCAGCCCAGGCTGAGGCCTTATGGGCGTACAAATAGACGCTATCACCGACGACATCCGAGTAACCAGCAGCCTTTTGAACGTAAGGGTCTAGACGGTCAAGGTATGGTGATAGTTTCTCTTTGTGTGGTTCTATATAGGGGTAAACATGAGGTTTGACGTATGCTTCATGGTAGGAGGAGACGTAAGACTCTGCCTGAGCCAAATAATTGCATGCGGTCGATTCTGCATTACGTGGACATTCGATCAACTTGAGGAAAACAAGATAAACTAGCAGAAGTCTGATTATCCATTTGAACATGGTGTTTTTGTTGTGGGTGGTGTGGGTGTGTAAAGTTTGCTGTCGAAATGATCGTGTACCTAAGAGAGGGTTTAAAGTTGCAGGCACCAAAAGAGTCATTTTTGAGAAAAATAAAAAGACTGCATAAATATTATAATAGCAAAAACTGCAGGTGGTTGTGCAGCAATTAGAGTAGTACCGGTAAAGATGTTTATATAGCCATTGTGTCAATACCGGTGTTTGCCGGTGCTTGGGCCGGTCTTAGAACGTAGTGTACAAAAATTTAATGACGTCTCTTCTTATTCTTCTTATCGAGCTTTCTCTTCTTATCCTTCAGTGCTTTATTAGCAAAATGGATATGAATTGGATCGATATCGGAACATTCAGCGTCATAGTTGGTAGAGGAGGCGGTGGCGACAGCGGCAGCGGCAGCGCCGGCGCCGGCGCCTACAGTGGCCATCTTGCTGGTCAAAACCACCGATTCTAAATTAATAATATCAAATCCTTCATCCGCCGTGATAGTTACACGCACAGGATCGGTTTCACCAATAACACCGATCTCTTCTGCCACGGGTTGCTCAATGATTCTGCTATCGCATGTCTCCTGTTTACTGAGCTCATTGCTCTTTCTCCAGGACAATCCAAACAAATACAACAATGATGACATTCTTTATCAAGTTTTGCGTCAAAAATCTAGTGCCGTTTGTACTACTTTGTCCTTGCCCCTGCTTTGCACAAAAGCAGACTATAAGGTACAAGTAAACAATATCTCTAAACGTCTTAGCTTAAATATATATATATAATCCTATAATATTACACACGTTTATTAAGCGTGTTTTGGGACCTCTACACTGTTCCTGATTGGCTACTCGTCTATTTGTTAGAACCTTATTCCATTTATCTTATCTGTTTACTCATGAACCGGGGTACCGAATCCATCATTAACAACCGCGAAATGTGCTTGCTTACTTCATGATACAACCGGAAAATCTCTTTAAGCCACTCTTTTTCGTCATTAGGTTGTCGATTCACGATCTCGTCTATCTTCTCGACCATCTTCCCGTCTAGGTTCAACTCCGATGGCGATCCTCTGCATATGAACCGTCGGTATATGTTATGTGCTCCGATAATCAGCTCCACCAACGGTTTCTCGCGTCGTTGAAGCTCGTGAACCAATCCGCTATAACCCAGCAGAAACTCGACATTCTCTTTATTAAAATCTTCCTTTGTATGTTCCTGGAATAACAGCAACAAACCCGGATCCCGCAGGATCGTTGCCAGTTCTATGCTATTAAATTGCAGTGCCAGCGCCGCCGCCTCTTGCCGTTCGCCGATATTGCTATCAACAGACAAGATCGATGACGATCCTGTGATTGATGCCGTCCCAGATAATGACACTCCATCGTCGGCATCGTTGTCGTTCTGACGTATAAATCGATATGTCGTTCGCCGCGTAGGGTCAAATGACGTCGATTTCTGCACTTTCAATCCCACAACTGTTGTCCGTTTCACAACTTTCAGCATTCCGTGGATATGAAGCGCATCGCATAGTTCAATTACTTCTTTCATTTTCACTACCAGACAATACCGCATCACGGCCTTCCGCAAATCATATCCCGTGAACGTCTCTGCTAAGTGTTGCCGAATCTTGTCCGCCACCACACTCAGCATCTTGCTTGAGATATGAATTTCGTCTGTATCAGGGCTCCGATCGAACCCTATTAATTGAACCGCTTGCCGTCCCGTTGGATTCTCTCCGGGCATCCCATCCACATCCACAAATATGTCGCCTACAGGCGCAGCCGATATCCGTCTATCGTCAGACCTCGTCCGCGATATCAATCGCACCTCGTACATCCGTTTCGTGTGTTTCCATTCAATGCTCGACACCCCAAGCTCCATACACCTCCGCTCAATGACGTCCCAGCCCTTGCTCGTGACTGCATAAGTATCCCCGGGCGCGCCTTGTTTCGGGTAATTCTCCTCGCTTTCTATACTCGATATCAGTTCCGCCTCCTGGAATAGGTAGAGCAGTTTGTTTGCAGAAGCGTCTGAATTGCTGTAACTACTCATTGAAATCGTCTTCAGGTCGCCATACCGAACATTCTGCATGCATATGTATCCGACCCGCAGTGCCCGCAGACGTGATATCGCCGTGCAATAAGTGAACGTATTAACCCATTTGCGTCGTCTGAACAGAGATCTTACTTTTTCGAGTTTCATACTGAACACCAGCCCGCAGAATACATGCGTAACTTCCTCAGTGAACAGCTCACCTTGAGCATTCTTCATCACCCTCGTAGAAGCGTGGCTGACTGCCCATTTCACTGGATCTTTGGCATCTTCTTTTGCATTTAGCGCTTCTAAGAGCGCCTTCCCGTCCGCGCTGTGTAACACGTCTTTTAGCGCATGCACTTCTTCGCGAGTACGCGCTGCAGATCGTCCTTCCTCATCACAGTCCATCTCCGTTATACTGTGTCCACTACTGCCATCACTCATACTCAGCACACAACTGATCCCTACAATAGATATTTACCAATTTTATACTAGTTATTATCAAACCAGCCTCTTGGAGTGGATAGTTTCTGGTGCATTGTGCTCTTTGGCGAAGATCGTCGTTTGTTATATTAGGAACTTGCGGCTCGGTTTCAAACTTTAATCTCTATTAAGGTTCATAATAATGTCCAATAACAATGAACAAGTGTATTCGATCAAAAGTTGATGTAGATCCCGCTTTTGATCCTAAAGAGAGCTCAAAGAGTATGCCAAGCAATTACAAAGCTTTCAAAAAACGTTCGCCCTAATAATAGGAGCCAAGAAAAAAATCAGAAGAAGGCAAGTACTCCCCACCTAAACGGACTAGTCGTCGTGCGATCTCACAGGATAGTATCCGCCTCTGCTCGCTGAAGTGCCCGGCAATGGCTGGCTGTGAGCGAACCTGCCGTTACGAGGAACATTAATTCGACCGAGTCGCGTGAAATGTCGTGAGATCATGTGGACAACCACAAACACGCAAAGGACTACGACAACCAGCAATGGAATGACGAGCGCCTGCTGCTTGTCGGAATGTCGTTCGAGGTTCGCCTTGTACCGGGCTTTCCCATTTGGCGAGAAATTAATTTTGCGGATCTCGACAATAGGCCCGTCGAACAGATCGACAGCATCGTCTGCGTCGTTTGACGTCTGCAGACTAACATAAACGTGCTTTGAGAACTTGTTCTGCAACCAGCTTTTCAGGACCGTCACTTCCTGCCATCCTCTTCCTACTGGAACCCATTCTCCAACATAGAAAGCGTCGTCGACATGCTGTCTTTCGTAGTCTTCATCGTCTTCTTCCTTAGCGGCTTTGCCCTTGCGCGATCCGTACAGTGTCTTTTTGATCTGGGAATCCGAGCCGTGCTCGGCATACTCGAGCAGCACGCGTACTGAGGCAGTGTTGTTGAAGTAGCCCGGGTACCACGTAACAAAGTAAGTACGGCCCGTGAGCCAGTGTGAAGCAGACCAAGGCGAGCAGAAGGGTTCGCTAGTTCCGTCGCCCTTGCTGCCGATTCTGCCCTGCTCGTCGAAGTACCTGTCGGGGGTGCATCGGATCAGCGGGTTGAGTTCTGCGTCCTCGTCAAAAAGGTCGATGTGTTCTATGACCTCTTCGACTTTAGTCGTAGAAGTCGGCCCGTACCTGCCCTGAACACGTTCCACATGAGTGACAGTGCGCGTGACTTTTTCTGCGAAGTAAGTGCCGTAGTCAGGCGGCCCATTTTTAGTGAAAGCGCCCTTGAGTTTCGGTTTGATCGTCTTCGGACTGCCGTCCTTGTTGAGCGATATCCAGGGCTGCGGATGGTTCGGGGTTTCGGTTCGTGGTTTGGCGGAAAACGTTACGCCAGCAATAACCGTAGGGCGAATTACCTGGGTATGATCGGACATTGTCCGCACCCACGGCGAGGGGATCGTATAAGATGTCGTATCGATGTCTTCGTCTATTGTTGTGTACGCGAGCGCAGATGGCGTCGTGACCGTGACCGAAGGGATCGTTGCCGTATCGTCGGAGTCGGCAAGATCGTCTTCAGTGTCTTCCCACAGAGCTGCCGCAAAAGCAGCACATACCAGCAGCTTGTATAAACGCATGATTCGATGTAACTGCTCTATACACGAAGTCCAAGCGGCTAATCCGACGGTTCCGGCTGTGTTCTGCTAAATATATACACTGGCGAAGTTCGTAGGGGGGTTGGTCAAAAGCGTAGTCAAGGACAAACAGCCGCATACTTGTTCCCAGTTACATGGTTGCTATGTAAATCACATGCCTCGGTATAACTCCTCTTCCCACCTTCGGTCGTCCCTTACACACTCACTACTTTAGGTGGCTAATTTGACAAAACTACGATGTCTTTTATATCTGGAAGTGAGTGCTCGACGTCCAGAAACCCACTAGCACATTTCAGTAAACATGCAAGCGAAGACAAGAGCTTACAGCGTGAGCGGATCAACCCTGCGACTGGACCCGCGACGTCTATCAGATCGCAGCAGCGACCTGACAAGGAGCTCATGGAAGATTTCCGTCCGCACTCGTTCAATATGGACTCGTTGAGACACGAAATGGCGAACATGCAGAACGCACCTGTACAGAGCGCCCAGCCTATGCAGCAGATGCATACGCCTAAATGGGAGAATCCTCAACTTGACTCTGCAGGTCCCGCCTGGTCTGATCAGTTCCAGCAGCAGCAACCTATGCAACAGCAGCCTATGCAGCAAGGGCGCATGGGTACGCCTGTTGAACCAGCTATGTCGTTCCGGCCTCAGATGTCCTACATGGGAGGGCCTATGATGGGTTCGACGGCGTTCAGACCTGCGGGCATGACGCAACAGCGACCTAATCAACGGGTCGTCGAACTCGATGATGCAAAGTGGGAAGAACAGTTCCAGGCCATTGAGGCAGAAACGCGCGAAGCCTCTGCCGAGGCAGTGGATAAAGGCAAAGAAGCCGACACCGCTGCAGTTGTCGATGACGTTCTCAGCGAAGACGAGCTGGCGAAGATCGAGAAAGAGCTGAGCGACCAGGGCGACGAAACATTCCATGGAGATTTCGAATCTATCTGGAAAGGGATTCAGCAGCAGGTAGCGGACGAGCTCGAAATGGAGCGGGCCGCACATGAGGCCGCGGGTGACAGACCGATATGGGAAAAAGACTTTGATCAGTTCACTACGGGACGGCCAGATTATGGCGAGTACCTGTTCGAGCAAGATAACAAGTACAATGAGATGCCCGATCCGTTCGAGGAAGGTGTGCGGTTGATGGAGTCCGGAGGAAAGCTGTCGGAAGCGGCTCTAGCATTTGAGGCCGCTGTACGCCAGAACCCGAACAGAGTCGAAGCATGGGAGCGACTTGGTGCGTGCCAGGCGCAGAACGAGAAGGAAGAGCCGGCGATTCGCGCACTCGAGCGCGCCGTTGCTCTTGATCCTAAATCACAATCTGCACTAATGAACTTGTCCATTTCCTACACGAACGAGGGATACGAGAACGCTGCGTATGCTACACTCGAGCGATGGCTGGCCACTAAGTACCCCGAGCTGGTCGGCGAAGTGCGCGATTCGGATCCTAACATGAACACCGAGGACCGGTTTGCACTGCACCAGCGGGTGACTGAACTGTTTATCCGTGCGGCACATTTAGCTCCCGAGGGACTACAGATGGATGCGGACGTGCAGGTCGGTTTGGGTGTGTTGTTCTATGGACAGGAGGACTACGATAAAGCGATTGATTGTTTCAATGCGGCGCTTGCAGTGCGGCCGGACGACGCCCTGATCTGGAACAGGCTAGGTGCGACGCTCGCCAACAGCCACAGATCAGAAGAGGCTATTGACGCGTACCATCGTGCACTGTCACTGCGGCCGTCATTTGTTCGCGCCAGGTACAATTTAGGCGTTAGCTGCATCAACATTGGTTGCTATCGCGAAGCAGCGCAACATTTACTTGGTGCGCTGGCTCTGCACTCGACGGACAATGTGACGCCGGGCAGTGGTTCTAGCGAATCTGAGACTACAGGGATCACTAACGAGAGCAGCAATCTGTACGAGACGCTGAGACGGGTTTTTATGGCGCTGGGACGGCGCGATCTTGCGTCGACAGTTGGACCGAGTATGAACTTGAACTCTTACAGACAGGAATTTGAGTTTTGATAATTTAAGTTCCGCAACTTAAATTCTTCGTAAAGACCCTTTTCGTGGCGCGTTGTTGCGGGTTGTGATGTCGCCGACCAATGTACTAGCAGCAGACAAAGATACTCTGACGATTTAGGCTTACAAGTCCAAGAGGATGCTAGACCATTGCGGCTACAAGGTCGGTGGCAAACGGACTATTTCGCTTGTTGAGACACGCTGTTTGTGGTAAACTTGGACCAAAGTTGGAAAAAGGTTTTGAATCCCAGGAACGCCGCTGAACGCCGGGAATGAGCACTGGTATGTCAGACATAACTACTGGTGTTTAGGCACTTTTACGCCCTTCACGACGACAAACAAAGATCAATAAATGAATAAATGCCACAACATATTGCGACGCGCAGGGTGTAAAACCTAGATAGGTCGTTTAGACTATGGTGCTAGTGCGCACAGCAAGAGTCAAAATAGGCAGGGTAACAGTGTGATAGTAAAAGAGAAAGTTTAATTATAGAGGGTTTTTTAGCGAGTGTAGACGAGAAACGCACCTTTGTACTGTTTTTTCACGCATTTTCAGCACGTGTAATAAGTAAAAACGCGACTGTTGCCTTTAGAAGAGATTTGCTAGCGCGGGCTGACGTGCTTTTTTTCTTGGATAGATACCAGGGAGCGAAAATCTGAGCAAATACGACATTGCGACGTTTAGACGGGCAATCAGGTACCACAACGTTTATCGCCGGCATATACAGCAGGCAAGAAGAGGACGAACATTGGCGATTTGATGCGTGACGGACGAGGTTCGCAGTATCTGATGCCACAGCAGCCTTCGCGCTGGCGGCTGAATCGGCAGAAACTCTTTCGGAACGTACACGGGTTGTTTTTGACTAGGAGACGACAGAGTATTGCGCTGCTATTGATTGCATTTATGGTTCTTTTTATTCTATGGACTGCAGGATTTTTCAGCTGGTCGCCGTTTACGAGTTCGAAAGTCGTGATAATACTTGCCACGAACCAAGGTGGCGGCGTCAAGCGATGGAAGAAGCCAAACGAATGGGCTACCGAGCGCAGCTCAATAGAAAATAAACGTCGCTATGCACGCAGATGGAATTACGAGCTCGCCGTCAAAGACTGTAGCGAAAAGAAAAAATACTCACATGAATTCAGGGAAAGCTGGCAGAGGATAGATGTCATTAAACAGACCATGCGCCAGTACCCCAAAGCCGAGTGGTTCTGGTGGCTTGACCTGAACACATACATTATGGAACCGCAAATATCTCTTGACGAACACATATTCAACCATCTTGATTCAGTCTACAGGACAGTAGAGTATTTCAATGTACTCAACTTCACTGTCGACATACCTTATGTGGACTACGAACAGCCAATAAACATGCTCATTACACAAGATTGCGGCGGCTTTAACCTTGGTTCCTTCCTCATCAGGAGATCCGATTGGACAGATAGACTGCTGGACTTCTGGTGGGACCCTGCAATGTACGAACAGAAACATATGGAATGGGAGCATGCCGAGCAGGATGCTCTGGAGTACCTGTATTCTCAGCATGCTTGGATCAGGTCTTCTGTTGGTTTCCTGCCGCTGCGCAAAATTAATTCTTTCCCGCCAGGTGCGTGTTCGCAGTATGCTGGCAATCCACTCTTCTTTTATGACCAGAAAGACCGAGATTTTGTTGTCAATATGGCGGGCTGCGATTTCGGCCGCGACTGCTACCTCGAGATGGAAGCCTACAAGGAATTGGACCAGTTACTGCACAAAAAGAAGTTTTGGCTATTTTAGCTATATATCTATTGAAATCTAACTTCGCCCGGCGCGACTGTATCCTTTCAGAGTGACGTCGTCGTTCAATTTTTCTGCGCTGTACGAGCCGTTTTTCTTGGACTC
Source organism: Tortispora caseinolytica NRRL Y-17796 (assembly GCA_001661475.1). Taxonomy (NCBI): domain Eukaryota; kingdom Fungi; phylum Ascomycota; class Trigonopsidomycetes; order Trigonopsidales; family Trigonopsidaceae; genus Tortispora; species Tortispora caseinolytica. The sequence continues at coordinate 2,534,792 of KV453841.1, forward strand.
GGCAATTAGTTCGGCAAGGATTTGTTTGAGTTCAGCTGCGGCGTCGTCGGCTGTCTGGTGATGGAACGCGATGCGTGCACCAGACACCGTGATGCCCTTTTCGGCGGCTTCAGCCACCAGTTTTGCAGGATCGACGCCGGCACTATCTAAGTCCAGAAATACGAAGTTTGTGTGGACGGGCAGCTGGAAGTTGTAGCCTAAAGCCGCGAGGTCTGCGGCGAAACTGGCTGCTTTCTGGTGGACATCTTGGAGATTCGGGAATACTTCATCGAGTGCCTCTGAAGCTGCTTCACACAGCAAACCCTGTTGACGCATTCCGCCTCCCTGTTGTTTACGAAAATGGGTTGCACGTTTGATATGCTGCGCAGATCCGACGAGTACCGACCCAATTGGTGCGCCCAATCCTTTCGAAAAGCAAAGCGAGACTGTATCGAAAAGATTACAATAATCCACTAGACTTACACCCGTAGCTGCTACTGCATCCCAGAGCCGTGCGCCGTCGAGATGCATTGCCAATCCATTGGATCGTGCCCACTCGGAGATCCTCTTCATTTCGTCGAATGGCATGATAGAGCCGCCAAGGGTGTTCTCTAAGGAGATGACCTGGGTCGGCGCTACATGTATATCATCGCTGAGTATAGCCCATTTGCGTATATCGTCGAGCGTAATGTACCATCTGCCGTTGGTAGGGTGGACGGTAGTGACCATTGCCTGGGATAGTGTTGCAAGGCCTGCCGACTCGTGCGCATATACGTGAGATCGAACGTCACAGAGGATCGATCCGGGTGGCGAAACGTGCAAACGGAGACCCAGCTGATTACTCATTGTACCTGAAGGCACAAAAAGACCCTTTTCCTTACCCGCCAGTGCGGCAACACGGGCCTCAAAATCGACAGTGCTCTTGTCATAGTAGACGGCATCGCCAAGAGTTGCCCTACCCATGGCCGCCACCATTCTAGCGGTCGGTACCGTCACTGTATCGCCTATTTTAAGTCAGTTTATTGATCAAATACATTGACAGAACTACTTACTTCTAAAATCCCTTGAAGACAGCATCCGAGAGCAGAATCGTGGGCCGAAATTGCGTGCTCTCAACATAAAAAGAGTGAAGAGTCGAAAACTCAATTAGTCATCGCGTGAAAAAGAGAGTACCCTGTGGGTGGGCAGGTGGGCACATTGGCTTACCAGCTAACAATACCATAAAAATGTGCATATTTTATACCGTCTAGGACTTGGACTTCATGATATCCTTGGCGATTGTCTGCAGCTGGATGTTAGAGGTACCTTCGTAGATCTGGCCGATCTTAGCGTCGCGCATAAACTTCTCGAGCGGTTCCTCGCGCGTGAAACCAACACCGCCCATCCATTCGACGGCCTTGCCAGCGACCTGGTTAGCCACTTCAGAGGCATAGTATTTACACATAGCCGCCTGAGTGACAAACGGCTGGCCAGCTTCTTTCATTCGTGCAGTGTTATAAACCATCAGACGAGCAGCCTCGATCTGAATAGCAGCTTGAGCGATCTGGAATTGCATGCCTTGGAACTCGCCAATGTACTTGCCAAATTGCTTACGGTCCTTGAATGCGTAGTCGGTGGCGCGGTCAAATGCACCTTGAGCAATACCGATCATCTGTGATGCAATACCAATACGGCCCTCGTTCAGGCAGTTGATAGCAATCTTATAACCCGTTCCGACCTCGCCGAGCACATTCTCCTTAGGGATTTGTAGGTCATCAAACGACAAAACACAAGTCGATGACGCACGAATACCTAGTTTCTTCTCCTTCTTGGCGATCTGCACGCCCATGTCCTTGTCGGCAATGAAACACGTGATGCCTTTGTACCCCTTAGACGGATCGACGTTAGCGAAAATAAGGAAAACTTCAGCTTCACCGGCATTTGTAATCCACATTTTCGAGCCATTGATCAGCCAGTGATCACCCTTGTCTTCAGCACGTGTCTTCAACGCGAATGCATCAGAACCCGATGAAGATTCAGACAAGCAGAAGGATCCCACACATTTGGTAGCCAGTTTTGGCAAGTACTTCTCCTTGATCGCGTCAGATCCATAGGTGCGTACAAGCGTGTTGACAAGAGTGCTGTGAACATCGTTCAGCACAGCAGTAGAAGCATCGACTTTGGCGAGCTCCTCGACGGCAATAATTGCAGAAGTGAAAGAGGCACCAGCGCCTCCATACTCCTCAGGCGTCTCGATACCCATGAGTCCAGTATCGAACAGTCCCTGAACGACTTCGGGGTCCATTTGCTCAGCTTCATCCATCGCGCGCGATTTCGGTAGAACAACTTCTTGTGCAAACTTCGCGACAGTCTCTTTGAACAGTTCTTCTTCCTCCGAGAACTCAAGCACTGGCGAACGGGTGAATGTCGCAGCAGAACTGCTGAATGCACGGCTCACAGCCACGGGACGCAAAACTTTAGCCGCTGGTCGCGCCGCCTGTTTAATAAAACGAACTGCTTGCATGCTGTTTTTTTCTAGACAAAAATCGTCACAGGTAAAAGGCTTGTGCTAAATTGGTAGCCGTTATTTATAGTTCTCCAGGCTCTATATTGTCCCCAGAAAACCTTATTTCAGCCTCGGAGCTGATACCGGAGGTATCGATTCTCGCAGAGTTGCTGAACGACGTAGTCTATGTAAACGTTCGCCACTGAAATACTAAAACATCGTTTCTGCAATTTGAGTTGGCCTCCTCAAAACAAGATCCGTTGTATGTCTTCGTGAATCCTGTGATACCCGTGCCCAACGTTGCCGAAGCGGGGGTAACCCTATCCGTCTATAGGGTTCGGTCAATCTCGGCAAATACGCGCAGCTCGTGCGGGCGATCTCAGCCGTGTGCGCTTTAAGGTCCAGTTACGTTAAGCGAAACTGTCCAGAGAAGAGCCCATACGTTTTGCAAGACTGTTCTGCAGTTATGTATCAACTGTGCAGATAGTTGTGCGATTCTAACACCCTGTAGTCTGTGGACATGTGCTTGTTTGCACAGACAGCTACTCGGGCACTAACCGAACAGGATCACATGCACATTGAACGTCGCAAAGCTTCACCAATTCGCTATACAAAGAGTACTCCGCAAGTAGCAGCAAGCGTTTTTATATTAGGAACAAAAGTATTACTACAACCTTCGGAAATCCCCGTTGCAATTATAAGCAAAATTGCTACCAAGAATAAGGTTACAATACATCTGATAATTCAGTGCAGAAACAGCTGGTTTGACCAATAGGGAAAGTTAAGCAGTTAGACGGGCATTATTATTGGCTGATATTTATGCAAGGATCAGATTAGATAAACCTTATTACGTTTTTCCCACCCATCAATCAATATGATTGGACGACTCTATTACCTTACTTTACCCGCGGACTCTTCGCTTGGCAAGAAAAAGGCTTTACCGGCAAATTTTCGTCTTGCAGGAAAAACTTATCATCTTTCTCTACTTTTCTGCAAACTAGACTGCTCTTCTTAGGCGTTCTTCTCAGACGTTCTTCTCTGCCTGCTTTGTCTGCCTTCTTCCGCGAGATGAAACTTCAAAACACTATCCTCTTCACAGCCGGTGCTCTTGCAGCACAGAATCCCGTCAACACTAATGTCTGGACATCTACTCTGTCGAACGGACAGAAACAGCTCGAGACACCAACTGTAGTTGATGCAGTTGTTATCCATGCCAGTCCTCCCTCTACAACTGACCCGGCCGTCACCACGCCCTGGGTGTCTATCGACGGCTCCGGTATTCCGACTTACATCGTCCCCACAATCTACACCACCACTATATCCGACTCGTCAATAGTGTACTCTACTGCCAGCGCCTCTCCAACCACTCCTTCCGGCTACCCTACGCCTTCTTTCTCTCCGCCCGTCCTCCAATGCTTCCCGTCGAACGTGCCTACCGAAATCCGCGGCGACCCGTTCTGCGCGCCTCTAAACGGCACAGAGATGCTCCTCGGTGAGAGCTATTTCTTTACATGGAACCCGCTTGTCTGGGGCGAAGGCAACGACATCACCCGCGTTCGTCTCAAAGGCCGCGGTCTTCCTCTTGATGCCAATGAAGACGAAATCTTCAATAGCGGCTGGATCAGCAACAACGACGGCTATTATATCTTCACTGTCACTAGCGATATGTTCACTCGATCTGACTTCGATGGATATTTCTTCCTTTCGATCACTCCGCAGGTACCCAGCGACTCTAACGCATCTAACACTGCAACCATGTCCGGACCCATTCTCCGCATCATCAAATCAAAGAGCGATGCTATCACCACCATCAACCGCGTGCCTTCCGACAACACCATGCCTTCTGTTTCTGGTAGTAGCGGATCAGGCAAGAGTAAGATGTCCGGAGGCCAGATCGCCGCTGCTGTTATTGTACCTGTCGTTGTCGTCGCAATGGCCATCGCTGCGTTCTTTTACTTGCGCAAACACGGCGGCATTAAAGCATGCATCTCTGGCCGCAAAGGCAATGGATACATGGGTTCGCGCACTCAAAGAATGTCCGTCGCCGGTGGTACGCTTCCGGCCTCTGAAGTCGAGCTCGGTAGGTCTGAATCCAGACGATCCGTCGAAAACCCTTTCTGAATTGTTTAAGTATATAGCACCAATCTTTTTCGTTAATATCATTTCATTCGTATAGCTAGCCAGTAGGTCTTACAGGCTACCCCAATTTCCGTCTGTCTGCCACATCGTACATCCACCCCAGCAAAATCTCACCACGATGCCGTCTCTGCTGCTTCTCGGCGATGCTTTGTGCCCACAAACCCGCAAACTTGAAATAGAACCCAGACTTGTACTCCTTCGCCGTCAGCATCGCCTGTAATAGGCCCTTCGGCCGCGCTTTGTAACCGGTGTTCGTCTCAATCAGCTGCGCGTACACTTGATGTGCGTGGTCGTAGTCGCCAGACGCAGCTAAGGCGTTGGCAGCAATCATATATACATAGTGCACCTCGTCCTCGGTGACAGATTTCATATATTTCGGGATCTCGTCGCAAAAATCGCGCAGTACTGAGCGTAGACCCAATGTCTTCAGCACCTCGATAATGCGGCCCACTTGTCCGGCTGTTAGCCGCTTAGTCCTGTCGAGATAGCTGGAAATTCGTTCATTGGCGTACTCTGAGAATGAGTGCGCAGATGTGGTGGCTTTATATGCTTCCAAATCGCTCACGATCTGGTGCCAGTGCACTATATCGGTGAACCGCGCAAGCTGTCTGCGGTCGACGAGCGAGTCGCATTCGTCAATAAAATTGAGAGCGTCAGAATACAGCTTGTTCTCGCAGTATCCACGGACCATTGCGCCGGCGAGGCCGTGGTCTATATTTGCGCTGACAAGTTGACGGCGGATATCTGTGAAATGCTGCTCGGCATCCGCGACGAGCCCGCGGGACATCGTCAAGTTGATTGTGTTGATTTGAGTCTGTCTGTCGTTGTCCTGGAAGACGCTCGAGCCGTTGAGTAGATAGAGCCGGCCGTCCTGGTATGTCCAATGGCGCAACAGGACGGTCAGTTCGTGGTTTATGAGGTACGCGTTGCGCTCATGTATGTAGGCACAACATGCTTCTAGCGATTTGGCGGACATATTCGCGTAAGTCCGGGCAAACGTGAAAAGGCGTGTGACTAAGTTCGCATCGATAATTTTGACGTTGTGCAGCGCTTTGAGCGCATCAAAGGAGGGATCGGCGAGCGAAAGGAGCAAGAGTTGTGAAGCGATCTGCGGTGACTGGACGTCTTCTGGAGACATTACAGAGAGCACGTCCTGTACAGTATATGTTTGGTTGAGGTTTTGTCTATGTATGAGCAGTGCTGCGGCAAGGTCAGGAGTGACTTTTGTGCCTAGATTGGATATGGAGTCTCTAACGGACTCGAATGCAGGCTGGTTGCGGGTGCGGCCATAGAAGTTGAGTTGGTAAGTGGCAATCAGAGGGTGCAGCAACAGCCGTGTCTGTTTGAGGTATGATAAAATAGATTTGAGGTGTTTTGCATTACGGGACTCGAGACAAGCCTGGAGTACAGCGGCGGATGTGAAGACATCAGGTTTGATGAGATTGAGTTGCATGTCATAGAAGAGATGCATGACCTGTTCGATATCTTTTGATGAGTTCCAATAGCCGTTTATGATTGTGTTGTAGGAGATAACGTCTGGCGGAGCGAGACCGAGCTGCATCTGTGAGAAGAACTCTTTAGCCATTAGCATTGACCCTTGTTCGACGCAAGATTGGAGTAGCAAGTTACATATTTGTGTTGAAACGCAATCGTTTTCTACAGCCTGGACAAATATTGAGTTAGCGAAATCCCAGTCTCTTGAACGAACTGCGTTGTAGAGCACATGCTGGAGAGGGATCTGATGAAGGTCCTGTAGCGGGAGGTACTTGCCGATCTCAGTGGCGTGAAAGAAGTAGCCGAGGGACTCGAAATGTGCCAGGAGAGCTGTAAGAGGTGCACCATTGAGATTAAAGTCGCGGTTTTCGAGTTCTTTAAGAGTTCTGAGCAATTCGTTAGGTTGATTCGATCGTGCAAGGAAAAGCAGTCGCGGGACGCCGTCTGGAGGTAGTGGCCGTCGTTGCCGTGATGGTGACCGTCTAAGCGATTCTGACAAACCATAATAACTAAACAGCCGTCGGCCTTTTGTATATACAGGCTTCCTGAAGCCATTTAACATGTGAATGGCCGTTAAAGTGGGTGTAGTGGGCTGTCAGGGTGGTGTGGGTGGTTGGTGAGTGGTGGTGAGGCTGATTGGGTTAATCTTACTCAGATTTCGACTTCTCGCTCTGAAAATGGCGAAGAAACCACCCTTGCCCGTGTACAAGGATCACAATTTCGCTGCAAAAAAGAAAATCCGTCTTGGAAGAAGACATGTAATTGTTTTTGTCGCTATTGTTGTTCTGTTGTATCTGCTGTGGCCGGCACGACAGGTCCCCCGGGTAAGACGTGAAGGCGCAAAAGGGTCGACGGACCTTGCACTTGTTAAGACGACATCATTACGTCAAGAAACCGTTCGAGACGTCTTTAGACAAACATGGGATGCTTATTATAAACAAGCGTTTGGCTATGATGAGTACTTACCTCTTACACACTCTGGTGCAGGAGGTGTTGACAAATCAGCAATAGGCTCTATTATTGTCGACGCCCTCGATACCATGATCATCATGGATCTGCCGCAGGAATGCAGCCAGGCGCGCGAATGGGTGTCGAGCAATTTAAAGTACGATCATGATATTGTACTAAACACTTTCGACACAACTACACGACTCCTAGGTGGTCTTCTGTCGGCATACTACCTGTCCAAAGACGACCTGTACCTAGACCGTGCTGTGCAACTCGGAAATCGACTGCTGACCGCGTTCAGTTCAACATCTGCATTGCCTAGCGCCGAGTTTAACCTCAGATCGGGCGTAAAACCCGCTACAAGCTCCACAACGTCTATAGGCGCTGCCTCACTGCAGCTCGAGCTCAATTACTTGTCCCAGATAGTCGGCGAGTCGCTCTACCGTGACAAGGCTGACGCACTTAACAAGCTGTTTGCCTCATACCATCTAGACGCTGCTCTGCTGCCAAACACTGTCAGTGTCTACGACAGCTCTGTCCCGGGCGTCGCTATTAGTCTAGGATCAGGCGCTGCCGTCCATTACTCAGGTCTTTTGAAACAGTATCTACAGTCTAACGGCGCCAACAAGGATCTCAAAAGATTCTACAACAACGCTACTGCAGATATCAGGGAGCGACTCGTGCAGAAGTCGCAGAACAAGGGTTACACGTACATTGCCGAACTGCCTTTTGGGCGCGATGGAGAGATCAGCCCAAAAATGGACCATTCCGTCTGCTCGTTTTCCGGCACATTGGCTCTAGGCGCTGCTAAAGCGAATCCTAAAGACAATAGCGACTTGCGTCTAGCTTTTGAGCTTGCACGCACATGTATGGCAATGTATACGAATACGGCCTCAGGACTGGCTCCAGCGGCGGCTTTCTTCAACAATACACAATCCGACGGCGCAGATGATATGCTTATCAGACCAGCGTACGCACAGAATCTACAGAGCGCCGACACAGTGGAGTCATTATTTATTTTATGGCGGATCACGGGAGATACTGTCTATAGAGAATGGGGCTGGCGGATATTTGTGAACTTCGTGGAACAGACGCGTGTGCCTGGAGGCAGCTCTGCACGCGGGTACTGTTCTGTCGAAGATGTGACCAAGAATCCAGCGAAACTGCTGAACCGAATGGACCCAGCATGGATGGCTAAGACGCTGAAGTTCCTTTACCTCCTTTTTGACGACGAAGGCACGTTGCCTTTAGACGAAGTCGTGTTCAGCGCCGGCGGACACCCGTTCCCGCGTTTCACAGCAGAATCTACGAATTAAACTACAAATCCATACATTCATGTTCTTTTTATTTTCAGCCGTGATCGTCTCAAAGGAGGATCCCATCTGGATGTTTGAATCATTTCATTTGGTAATGGCTAATGCACGACGCAATTGAGCACAGAGGCGTAATAGGCGTTCCGCAACATTATAAGACGTAAATCATACCTGGTAGTTTATCGGAGACGGCGGGCTTCGCGCTCAGATTCAAGAAGACACAGGATATCGTTCTCACGGACGGGTCCCTTGACGTTGCGGATGATGGATCGGGATGTATCGTCCATGAATTCAACGCGGACCTGGGTAACACCACCACGGGAACCTGTACGTCCTAGTACTTTGACAACGCGAGCAAGTTTGACTGGAGTTTTAGCATCCATTATGAAGTAGAGAAAATATGTGGTAGTGGTTAATAAGTGTGCAGCAGCGGGTGCTTGGTGTTGGGAATTGCTAAAGACGCAGTCACGTTAGTGAGGGTTAACCCTAAAATTTAGGTTTAGAGAACCGGTATGTTAGATGTAGTTCATATACTGGTATTTAAGTGGTTAATTAATTGATTAGAAGTTTGATTGTTTAATTTGGCTGCTAGTTTTAATTTCTGATGCACGTAATAGATCGTCTAGTTAGGCACCTGTAATTGGGAAGCGCTAGTAGGTCAATTGAACGTACGATCAATATAGCTAGACAACGACATAGACGACTATTCATCGTTTAGCGCATTTAAAGCTCGTCATTAGGCGGGGTGAGCAAACCAGAATCGACAATAATAACTTTCTTAACAGGTTTGTCGCGAGAAGTCTCGGAGTTCTGGATTTGGTCAACAACCTCGTAACCGCTGATGACTTCGCCGAAGACGACGTGACGGTTGTTGAGCCAAGGAGTAGCAACAGTAGTGATAAAGAACTGAGAGCCGTTGGTGTCTTTACCTGCGTTAGCCATCGACAAAAGACCCTTGCGATCGTGCGGGATTTCAAAGCTCTCGTCAGCGAATTTACCGCCCCAGATGGACTTGCCGCCGGTGCCATCGCCGCGAGTAAAATCACCACCCTGAATCATGAAATCCTTAATAACGCGGTGAAACGAAGATCCCTTATATCCGAAACCTTCGCTTCCAGTAACTAGACCGACGAAGTTTTCTACGGTCTTAGGCACCACGTCGCCGTATAATCCCATCACAATGCGGCCTAAACGCTCGCCACCTTGCTCGATATCGAAATATACCTTTTGAGTAATCTCGCGTGCATATACAGTCACGGCAAAAAGAGCAAAAATCAGTCCTAGCAGTCTCATTTTCAGTAATTGCAACTGTTTTAGACGAAAGAAGAGTGTGGTCTGCCAGTGGACCCCTTAGTTGTTCGGTGGAACTAAGGTTAGGGTTTTAAACTTAAATGCTTTTTTCTTAACAGACGGAAAAAATGCCAGTAAGAGACGGATCTAAAGACGGATCTTAAGACGTAGAAAAAATGCCTGACAAGTTCTTTTCTGGTGGCAAGAAACGGCGGCGAGAGGATGACGAGGAGATTACGAGCGGGTCGGAGAGCGATAGTGAGTTGGCGGCCGAAATGGACGAGGAATCGTCTTCTTCAGAGGAAGAGCAGGAATCGCCAGCAGATCGTCGACGACGGCTCGCTCAGGAGTACCTGGACACATTGAAGAACGAGATTCCTAGCGGATTTGACGCTAAAGACGTTGACGAGGATCTACTGGCGTCACGACTACAACAGGACGTGTCACAGGACAAAGGCAGGGTGTTTAAGAACATCGACGATAGTCTTGATCTGAGCAAACTTGACCGGTACGAAGTTGAGATGTTCGATCAGTTAAATGGGGTGTCTAATGTTGTTAACAATGTGTTTTATACGTGTTCTAAAACGCGGATTGTGCGTAAATGGAGTATTGTCGGTACGGAACTGAAATGTATTAAAACTAAGCGACTAGGACGCGGGAATGCACATAAGAACTATATACTTTGCATTGCACAGAGCTGGAACGGCAAATTTGTTGTGACCGGTGGTGATGACGGACATATTGTTGTATATGATCCTGACCTGAATGTGAAGAAAGTGTTTACACAGCACCGAGACGCTGTTTTAGGGCTAGCGTTCCGTATATCGAAAGATCAAAGCCAATTGTACTCTGCGTCTGCCGACAGATCCGTTAAGACATGGCTGCTTGACCAGCTGACGTATGTTGAGACGCTGTTTGGTCATCAGGACGCGGCAATCGATATTGATGCCCTAGGCGGCGAGCGATGCTTGACTGTGGGCTCGCGAGACAAATCGGCGCGTCTCTGGAAAATAATAGAAGAAAGTCAGTTAATATTTAATGAACCGAGGAAATCAGAGGGCAGTTTAGATTGTGTGTGCATGCTGGACAACCAGATATTCATTACTGGCTCAGATACTGGCACGATCAGTCTTTGGTCGACGCAGAAGAAAAAGTCACTGTTTTCGCTCGAACAGCAACATGGACTGCAGAGTGCTCTTGAGTACGCTTCTGCTGAAACAAAGGTACTAGCATCAGGGACGTCAACAGGTGAACGGCCACCGCGATGGATCACCGCACTAGCGGGCCTGAAGTTCGGTAACGTCTTTGCTTCTGGATCATGGGACGGACATTTGAACCTTTACAAACTCGCATCTAACCATCGTTCTTTTGAACTACTACAGAGCATAGAAATACCAAAAGGAATCGTTAACGGCATATCGCTGTCCCTTGAGAACGACGTCACACCGTTCAAGCAGCTGCGGATCGAAGTGGCTGTCGGTAAGACACCCCGGCTGGGACGCTGGCTCGATTTTGACAAATCCTGCCTTGTACATCTGTCCGTACCGATAAACAGATAATCATTATTATCTAAATGACCTAAAATACTGGGTGGTCACGTGATGTCAATATATACTCCCACTCGTCAAACACGCGCGTACTTGTCAACCTACATGGACACCACCAAATACAGACAACTTACCCAACAGCTGCTGCAGCCATTGCAGGAAGAGGCTGATGTGCAGGGGTACGTGCTGTGTGATGCGTCTGGCCAAGTACTGGTGTCAGAGCTCGCCGACGACCATAGTGCGGCCGACATTGCTGCACTCGTCAAAGCGGCGCAGACCGTGATGGGCCAGGACCCGCTTGAGCTTCTGCGACTGCGGTCACCAAAACACGAATGGGTTATCCGGACACATAATGGTTTGGTGTTTGCCGCGCTGCGAGCGCTGTGAGCGAAAGGTTGCGTGAACTCTACGGTTTACAAGCAAATGAAATGTATCAATAGTATAGCATTACACTGTTTAAACGTATCCAGCAAGACGCTCCATGAGGTCAGCGACAGTCATGCACGGTGTGAAGTAGTCAACGGCTCCACCAGGAAGGATGCGGGGAGGAATGAGGATCTTACCAAGAGACTGAATGACACCGTCGTCGGCGATCCAGTCGGTTGTGCTGACGGGGTTAATGACGTTCACGGTGAAGTGAGCAACGGGGCCCCAGGCAGTGATAGAAAGACGAAGGGATTGTGTGGGCAGAGCACCAGTAGATGTAAGCATCGTCTCGACACCAAGAATGTACTTTCCTTTCGGGATCGGACCTTCAAGAACGGTATCAGAGTAGATGTAGTCGCTATAGACAATGGTGTTGGGAACCAAGTGGAATTTCAAAATGGCTTCCAAGTACGGAGCACCGTCGGGTCCCTGGAGAAAAGCCTGGATAGGAGCAGCGAGCTTGGAGAAAGCAAGATCGGTGGGCGCAAATACAGTTCCCTTGAAGTCCTTGACCTTGGACAGAAGACCAGTGCTGTTAAGGGCAGAAGAGAACCAAACGTAGTCGGCAGTGGTGTCGAGAAGAGTGTCAACAATCTTGGAAGGAACCTTCAGGAAGCTGTCGACGGAGTGGAAAATACCGTTCACAGAAAACGACTTGGACAAAGAAGTAATGTTAACAGCGCCGTGGTTGATAGAGAAACCTTCTTTGATTGAAATAGCCAGACGCTGAGCACGTCCACCAAGAGTAGGGTCCAAGAACATGGAGCCCAAAGTCTGGGAAAGGACAACAGCACCAGAAGAGCTGTTACCGGGAACCAATTGGTACAAAAGAGAGTCATGAATCTCGGATTTGGTGAGATTCAGTGGCGTTTCGAAAGCCTTGTTGGTAGGAGCAAAGAATGTAAGGTTGGAGGTGGTGTCATTGAGGAGTTCGACAATGTCAGAGAAGTTGCTGAGCAAAACAACCAACTCGGTGTGGTTGGGGGAGGCAACCAAGTTTTCATAGATAGTGAGAGACGAGTTCTGGATCGGACCACTGGCTTTAGGAACATATGAGTCGCTGTCAGCAACCCATTCAACATCGGACTTGCTGCTTCCGACAAGATGCTCAATCAATTCCTCCATTTCTCCTTGGAGATAAGTAATCTGTTTTTCGAGACCTTCAATAGATTGGCTCAATGACTCAGATAAGGGCTTATCTTGGAGGGTGAGTTGGAGAGGCATGGCCGCGGCCATCGAAGCCAAAATGAATGATGCCTTCATTGTTGTTGATGTTGTGAGAATATACAATAGCAAAAGCTTGAATCAAGAACAAACGTTTAATGACTCTATAACTGGATAGTTGCTGAATAGGATATCAATGAAATTGGAACCTTGCAGTCGATTTCTCATGAGCTTATATATATGTGCCAAATCGTTCTTCCCTCACCTAAGATTTTCTTGCACAAAATTCACAATTTCCTAATTCGGTTCGGACATCTCCGCAGACGGACATGCCCAGCCAATCATGACCTCGCGAACGCGATCGCCCAATTAAAGTCTTTCTGCATTTATCGATGCACTCTAACCTTAAGACAAAAAAGCTGGTCAACAAGGAAAAACGTCATGTGCACGACTTATTATTGATAAGGCTGCACTGCGGTCGCAGACCGAAGCTCTGCAGAGCGAATTCGTTATCATGGCAATTCATTTGCGCACAATACAATGCACTGCACATTCTGATGCTGCCGTGTGACACACACTCACAATTGCCCGAGCTATTTCTTCTGATCGACTGGGAACAGCGTTGGTCGGCCGTCTATTAAAGTTTCTCCATAGAATCTTCTTTTTAGATAGCTTCAGCCAATAATGTAGCGGCCTGGTACTGTCTTGAGCTCCTACTAGTCCTGGCTGGCCCGTGCCAGCGAAATACCCGTGACCTTGGGCATAGGAGTAGGTTTGGCGCGCTATCTTTAAACTATTGCTCAGCCCAATGTTAATTCCGATATTTCCTGACGTATCATTTGGCGGGTATAACGGACTTTACGGTTCACAGCAGCCTTGTCGTTGTTATTATACATGTGATCGCAATATAATAATGCTGGTTAGTAGCTCTATACAACCGGTAGATGTCTATACTGCAAACTCACAGTACCGTCTTTGACTTGGACAATCACTATGTCAGAATTTGACAAATTTCCGAGCGAGTTTTTGGATGTGCTTGAACGGTAGTAGATCACAGTTGCTTTGGTTTTTGAGAATCCGCTCTGATGCAAACTTAGTCTGATCTTAGTTTTTTCAGCGATCTTGTCAGCTAGTTTTCGGCTATATGTTCGAAACTGATTCTTTTGCGACATGCTCCAAAGATACACAGGCAGCTTCGGGTAAAATTTCCACAAGCTCTCTGCGGACAGTTTCCAGGAGCCGTGAATCTCGTACTCCTGATCTTCAGGGTGATCAGCAACAGCTTTTAATAGTTCGTCTATATCACCTACCTGGACGACGTAGTTTTTGACAGCGGCTTGCGAGCACTCCTCGCAAAGTTTCTTCTGAATACCGCCAGGAACATCAACAGCGAAAGGTTTGTGACACTTCTTGCACGTCTTCTCGTGTGTTTGCCTAGCCTGTGGTCGTGTTGGTGTGTAAGGATACGCGTCTGAGTCTTCTCGTGAGACGAGACCAGAATCCGAAGATTGCTCTATATGCAGATATGCGGCAGTTCCTTTTATGGGCGTTTCATTAGGGGGCTCGCTGGGAAAGTCGTCTTCAATGATTTGGGAATCGATGGGAGAATGAGGTTCGTCGATGTTGTCGATGTTGTCGATGTTAGTAGCATCCTGCTGTTCCTGTTGTTCCTGTGTGCCGCCTCTATGCTGTACTGCATTATCGCTTGGGAACTCTAGGTCCTGTGCACGAGGTGTAGCGGCTGAGTATGCAATTTCATCAGAGCTTGTGTCGTCACCTTTGTTATGGTTTAGCGTCCTCGGCGTCTTGTAAGCGATAGCGGGCTCCTTCTGATGATTGAATTTCACAGAGGGGAGGCTAGCAGGAGTTTCAAGCTGCGTGTTGGCGGCATTGTTGAAGGGTGTTGCCTTAATTTTGTTAAACAGGAGCTGAATGTCTTTGTCGTACAGATCGACGAGCTCTGTAGTGACGAAATGCTTTATATGGGCGAGTTCTGCTTTTGTATTTTCAAGTTCCTTGAGGATATTCCAGACGGCATACTGCAATACCGACCTCACTTCCGGGTTTTTCAAGAGAGCTTTCGCATCTGAGCCTGAAATCTCGGATTCTAGATTGTTGAGGAAACTGTTTGTGGAGAAGATGAAATTACGCGCGTCTTCATTTACGCGAATGTTACGCGACGTTTCGAGTTCGCGTGCTAGCCCATCGCAGAGTTTCAGCTGCGATCGCAGAAGACTAAAAGAGTCTGTCATATTTCTGCTAAGTTTAAAATAACTTTTTCAAGAACCGCAAAAACGGAACGAGTCGGCGAGGATATCGCGGTGCACGGTGCACGGTATGCGGTGGAGTGGGGCTTGTATGCTGGCTGTGCTGGGAGGAATTACTGGTGGGGGCCACTGAGTGAAATAACTCTAAATATCTCAATTATGGCTAGTTGGACTTTCTGGGGCCCAGATTGTCTTTCTTTGCACGCTTTAGCCGCCTTTGACGTCACTGTTAAAGGAAAAAGAACTCCAGTGATTCAGAAGTCAATTTGACTACGGAAAAGAACTTTTGAAGCATTTGCTCATAAGGACTGGAGCGCAGATACATGTGTGGGGTCTGAGATCTCTGCTGCAGGCTGGGCATTCTGCAAAGGATCGATTAAATGCCAGTGTGGTGATTTTTGGTAATAGCTTATTTCGTTGGTTCGTTCGACGATTGTCATTGGTTTAAATAAGAACAAAGTTCATGCAGCTCACAACACCAGTGCTTTATCGGAACCTTGCAAGACCTCGTTCTACTTTGCTGTGCAGCACCTAAAATACCCGCTACCCAATCGGTGCTGCTTTGGGTCAATTATAACTGAGATCGCTCAGTGCTGCTTGTTGGCGATCAATTGTCCCGTTGATTCCTGCACGGAGGCCTCTGATCTCATGGAATTGGCTTTCTATCAATAATTGCGTATTGAGTTTAGGTTTAATGAAACCTAAATGGAGTTACGAACACGGCAGCCAACGTTAAAGGAAAATAGCACTGCCTATAAAAGGGCTGCCGGTCCGTGTCGTAACCACCTGTCGTTATTGACGTTGAGATTTCAAAATGTTGCACAAAGGCGTTGACCCCAATGAATTGATCAAAGAACTAAGCGAAGAGGAAAAAAAGAATACCTTGGGCGAAGTGGATATCCTTTTGAATCATCAGATTCAAAGCCGCTACCGATCTCAATTCCAGACCTCTGTTACGATTCCCCGCTATGTCGTTCCCGAGGAAGGCGTCGAGCCAGAAGTCGCGTACCGTTTCATTTCGTCTGATTTAGATCTCGACGGCAAGCCTGGACTCAATTGCGCCAGTTTTGTCAATACTTATTGCGACGACAACATGCGTCAGCTCACATTGGACAATCTAACCAAAAACCTCTCTGACGTAGATGAGTATCCTGCAATGATGGATATTCACGCTCGCTGTATTTCGTTCTTGTCGAACTTGTGGCACGCGCCCTCTGGTAGCTCGCCTATTGGCAGTGCTACTACCGGTTCTTCCGAAGCTATCCATCTTGGCGGCCTTGCAATGAAACAGCGCTGGCGAGAAAGTCGCCAGGCCGCTGGAAAGGACGTTTCCAAGCCCAACATCATTATGGGAGCCAATGCCCAGGTGGCGCTGGAGAAGTTTGCTCGCTACTTTGACGTCGAGGCTCGTCTAGTTCCTGTGTGCGAGGAGAGCCACCACTGCCTCGATCTCACTAAAGTCAAGGATCTGTTGGACGAGAACACTATCGGTGTCTTCTGCATTCTTGGATCCACATACACTGGCCATTTCGAACCTGTCGAGGAGCTTGCTAAACTGCTTGACGAATACGAAGCTGAGACAGGTATTGATATTCCTATCCACGTGGACGGTGCCAGTGGTGCCTTCATTGCACCATTTGTTTTCCCTGACTTGAAATGGGATTTCAGCATCCCTCGTGTTGTCAGTATTAACACCTCTGGACATAAGTTCGGTTTGGCCACTGCTGGTCTTGGCTGGATTGTTTGGCGTGACGAAAGCTTCTTGCCCAAGTATTTGGTGTTCGAATTGAAGTATCTCGGTGGCGTTGAACAGTCGTTCACTCTTAACTTTTCTCGCCCTGGGTTCGAGGTGATCCAGCAGTACTATCTGTTTTTGACACTTGGCCGTGAGGGATTCAAGTACACGCACAGTAGCTCTATGTCAAATGCGCGCCTTCTTTCACGACTTCTTGAACTTTCGGGCTATTTTGAAGTTGTTTCCGATATACACCGCAAAAAGGGAGACTTCAATACGGAACCTAAAAACTTTTTCACGTCTGACGAAGCGACAGACTTCAACTACGGTTTGCCGGTTGTGGCTTTCAAGCTTTCGAAGAAGCTGAAGGCAGATGCGCCGTATTTGCAACAGGAGATGATTTCGCAGCTTCTCCGTGCCAAGGGCTACATTATTCCTAACTATCCCCTGCCACCATCTGAAGGTGATGTTGAGATACTCAGAGTGGTCGTTAGACAGAACATGAGCGCTGACTTGGTTGCTTCACTTGTACGTGATGCTATTCATGTTGTCGAGTACCTCTATTCACATAATCAAAACCTGACTCATGCGTTCAACTCTGCTAGCCACATGCAGCAGAATAAGCACCACAAGCTGAAACCCATTAAGCATCCTAAGGGACATCGCCATGGTAGCTACAGGGGAACCTGCTAAATTCGCCTTGTGTATTTTATTTCTTGCGCCTTGTTAGTCTGTCACGCAGATGTACAGTTTGCGATGTGACGCTGCAATAGTGTTATACTTTGTTTTGAGTTGTGTCTATTTGTATCGATCGTGAAGATGTGACAATAACATTGATTGTATCACATTATTCTGTATTGTTATTGAAGTAGCATCGACTTAATTACACAGTATTGTCGGCTTATATTGTGCGTATGCTCGACTCATTCAGGCCGTTCTAACTGTATTAAGGCTTTTAAGGTTCAGATAAGTAGATTAAACCTTATAGACTGCGCACGTGGATGACATACATATATATTCGACGTCTGCTGACCTTTAGCGAGCCTTAATAGATATAAATGATTTACAGAATATTAGTAAAACATAGTAAATGTGATTTAGCCACATTGAGAAGAGTTTATGAACATAATAGGTGACGTATATGAGGTTACGTAAGACCTAAATCAGCTGCCTATGGTAGGCACTGTGTATTCAAGGCATTATGTATTCATGACATAACGCTTGAATAAACAGATGTGCTTTATAAATACTAGTGTGATAATGACCACGTAAAATGTATGTGAGTCGTAAACCCTAGAGACTGGTAAAAAGCGGACAACCTGATGGAGTGCTATAGAGTGAGAACTATGAGAAGCAAGCCAATCACAGAACTTATATATTTACACGATATATTGATACACCAAACTCCAGGTTGAGTGAGTAGAGAAAACAGTAAAAAGAAAGGTTTGCGATCTACTGTTCAGCGATTACTGTTCGGCGACCACTGTCCGCTAACGAGTGCGAGTCAGGAGCAGCTCTGAAGATATCGGCATGTACGAGTGCTTCGTGCTGAATTGTTTTCATATCACCAGAGTATATTTCTTTGAGTGGTTTCGGTTTGACGGTGAGCGGGGTCTCGAATAGAGAGCCGATCAGGAACGGTCTGGGGGGAGAGATAGTAGTGTCGAAGACAAAGCCCGGGTACTGCACAAGGTCAGTTTCTGTGACTTGAGGTTCTTGTCCAGGTTTTTCTACTGTGAGACGTTGTCTGGAATCGATTCTGTAGACTGCCTGGAGGGCGCTCGGGGCATTGGGGATCTCGAGAGGTTGGAGAAGAACGATTCTGGGTTTGCGGTTGTAGCGGAGCAGTTCCCAAGACATTTTGATATTCGGATCGACATGTTTGAGTCTTTCCTTAAGTGCATGGTTCGTGAGGATGCTGCAATTATCTGCTATTTGTGGTTCTCTTCCCTTTGCGAAGGCGGTGTTGACGGCAATGAAGTTTTCTAACGCAAGTTGTTTCATTTGAACGAAGTTGACGCGGCCACCACCCTTCGCCCAGAACACAGACAGGTACATTGTATTGAGACTGAACACCTTGATTCGGCGCCAGACGTTTTTGAGGCGGAGAATAGGGTGTTTGAACAGGCTGGGCAGGTTGGCGCCAGAGGCCGGGACGAGCAAATCGCCGGGGAAGCCCATAGACATGAGGTTATCCTGGTATGTTGGTTCTCTAGGCGGTTTAGGGACGGTCATAGAAGTCTTGAACCGCGGGCCGGGCAGTATAAGCGTGCGCAGCCGGGGTCTGACTGCTAGTTTCGGTATCACGCCATTGTGCAGGTTCACCATGAGTGGTTGTCGAAGGTAGAAGTTTCGCAGTAATAAAGTTTTGCTTAGAAGATCGAACCGGCGCAGCGGCGAGACAGAAAAGCAAAAACTGCTAGAGGCTATTATAGTGAATAGATCTTTTTTATTTTGAGACCTTCTAGCTTGTAGAAACACGGATCGAGCCGGTTGAGAGACCCGGGATACCATTGTGGGCCGCGTACGTGGCGGATCCGGCCGGTGACGTCTTTGGCCTTGCCGGTCTTGAGAGGTCTGACTGTCAGAATATCATTTGCTTTACTAAATATAGATGCTCTGAACCGGGTTTCGTCGTCTAGGATCGCCGGCTGAGTGGCGACAACGAGATGCGATCCTCTGACTCTGAACGCGTCAAGTGCTGCCACGAGATCTTGCGACGCCACCGTCCCGGCCGCAATCGCTACTTCAGGGAACACAACAACGACTATATCTGTTAAAGGCACATTATTTAGCTTGGTTTTAGTGGTAGTCCATTGTTCTGCGGGATTGATAGCGGTCCAATGTACTTTGACACCTTTGGGCTCTACCTGCGTCCAAGGGAACTCTACATCCGGCAGGAAATTGATAATAGCAATACTGTCTTTATTTAGTTCTTCACAATACATTGCTATTAGTGCACGCGGCGAAGTTGCCGTTGTGCCGTCAATAATGCTTAGCAGACCGAGCACCATAGTCGTTGTCGCTTTCTGTGTCTAAAACTTACTTGTTACACAAAGCGAAATTGTATTAATGTCTACAAGAATCTTATGCTGTTTTCGAACGCGGCCTCGATAACACGATTAATAGTGGCTTCATTCTGTCCATGCGACATGCTGATCTTGTGACAGTCGTTCATGAACACTGACAATGGATCCATCAAGTCCGCATAATCATCTGCATCTAGGATCACATCCTGGTATTTGGCTTTAGTCTCGCCTACAAGCGAGTAGTACCGTTGACACGCTTCCAGATCTAAAGCACCTTTTAAGGTCGTGCCGAACTCCTTGATCGTAGAATTCCCCAGCTGCGCAGCCTTTGATCGGTGTCGTCGACGTGTACCACCCACGCCAACTGCACCAATGGCGCTCAAATCACCATCAACCATCTCAATGCCTTCAGCAAAAGCCGCTACTGCCTGCACAGCATCAATTCCAATACTTGTTTTGTCAGCAAACGCAAACACAGCACCACTTAGTACAACAACTCCAATCTTCATTCTGTCGATAGACAATCCGTTCCATGATCCATCAATATATACTTGCCTAGTACCGGTAATTAGGTTTCGTTACACCGGCAAACGGCACGGCTGCAATCAATATATCGCATTACAATGCCAATCACGTTATTCATAATATCTCTGCGATACTGTCACTCCAGCTAATTAATGTCGTGCAATCTGATCGGAGTTCGCTACTGCTCAACGGAGATACCCACCGTGAACTATCACATGCAGATCTAAATGTGACAGAATCATCATTAACTTTCCTTGCATGTATGTGATACATCTTCAATCCTTTTGAGCAACCAACTCAAGACCTCCCCGGCCCTCCAACATATTCATACATTCACTACACAGAACATAAAACAACACTGCAAAGGACATACAGCGTACAATTGTTGCTCCACCGGGTTGAGAACAAAAACAGAATAAGAAAGGCACAAAACAAACAGCACAAACAAATCCAATAAACTCAAATCTACAGTGTAGTCTGTATCGCTTGGCATTCCAAAGTTTGTCAAATGTTTCCTTACTCAGATCCTTTCAGTACCACCAACAGAGAAACATAGCCGTAATTAAAACATAACACAAACACAAAAATATCACACTCCAAAAACAATTACCACATGGCTAGGCATAGTCGCAGGTATTCGCTCAACCTACTCGCAAATATGCTAAATGTATCCTGCACATCCCTATCACAGACTATGCTCAGAGACGTCAATCGACATCCGGCTCTGGTATACATTTTTGATTTCTGAAAAGAGACAAACAAAAGAAAAAACAGTATCACCTGGAGTGGATCTTAGATGTAACATATGCAACCAGCAATCATCCGCATACTTGAGCTTTAAAAATAAGACGGCTTCTTTATCAACGAGTAATTATGATCTAAAGACGGATCAATATGTATGTGGTCTTCACTCAATGGTAGGAAAGGAGCAGATGAGTTATTCGCGTTGTTGTCGTTGCCGGCCCTCATATCTTCACGGTTATTAGACCGCGTCTGGTTGTCCGTCGGAAGCGCAGCAGCAGCAGTAGCAACAGCAGCAGCAACAGACGCATCAGCGCTTAGATGTGCAGTGTTAGCATTGTTGCGCGAACCATCAGGCATCGGGTGCGACCCGTCTAGACCTGTCACATCTAATTGATCCATACCCTGAGTCATAAGATACGGCTGTGCAGTTGAATTATGCATGCTTTGAGTCTGAGTTCGTTTCGGCAGAGAATTGAGATTAGTCGCCATATGAGAATGTGCAACATCATTACGCGTTTCCGCCATGTTCCAGCCAAAGGAGTTAGCAGACGCATTCGGCGAATAGTCTTCATTTTGAAGAATTGGCGGCGTACGATGCTCGATTGTTCTCACTGAGTGCACTTTAGGCTTGAATCCAGCAGCAGTATACCTTTCAGGGAATGCAATTCTAAACCTATCACGCAGATCCGTACCACGTCTGTGTCCCAGATTCAAATTGGGATCTTTCTGAATCTTTGACCAATGAGCTCCATGCGTGAGGAAGCCCTGAAGCAGTAGAGCGTCCTCTTCGGCCGTAAACGCATGTCGTTCTTTGCGGTTTAATTTCACAAATCCATGATGTGTACGCGGCTTCTGTTGGCCGTCGATGTGAGTGCTGGCGTTGGGATACAACCTTCTGTATTCATCAGGGAAATATGTTCGAAATCGATCCTTCAAATCAACAGCGGAACGGTTGTTAAACCTCAGTTCAGGGTCAACCAGGATTTTCTTCCAGTTCCCTACGCCGTGCACCGTACATCCTCGCAACAGGTCGTTGGTTTCCTGTTCAGACCACTTGACACGAGCTTTGCGAACTCTAGGTGTTACGATAGGGCGGGAAGAAGAGCCGCCGGAGACGGTCGAAGCGGCAAAAGCATTTCCTGGAGCGCCTGCATTCGAGTTTCCTCCCGCGGACGCTGACATTGCGCCAGATGAGGTGTCGCCAACGCTATGAGAGACGGCGGAAAGATTGCCTGCGTCCATTGAGTTGGAATTACCCTGGAGCACGCCAGTTGCTGAAGGAGTTTGCTGAGGATTCATATTAGGCATCTGCGGGTGAGGCAGAATCGGCATAGAGTTTTCCGACTGTATTCGAGAGATCATGCTAGAGGATTCAAACGGCATGTAGGCATTAGATTGAGTAGACGGATAGTATAGCTCTTGGTTATTTTGAGGCTGCATATGTAGGCTGTTGTCCACGGGACCTTGTTCGGGTTTTACGTTTTTCTTCTGCTGAGTCTTGCTCGACGATGACATGTTTGTAGTGTATGACGTTGCGCGAATGTTGCTAGAGCTGCAAGATTGTAAGGCTTGAGGCAATTGTGCCAGCAGTTAGGGCGTGGCAAGATCTTGAGCGATGCAAAGAATTAGAGAGATACAAGAAGCGCGACAGCGACTGACTGGTATCTATTTGTTCTTGTTTACTGATCCAACAATCGATCGATCTCAGGAAACCTAAACTATAGTGTTCGAAGATCGAGGGTGATGGGTTAATATCGCGACAAGATGGATTAGGGGGAAGGGGAAGTGGTGAATGTTGTGTTTTTTTTCTTTTGCATCCTGTATGCAGAAAGTTTGGTGGTGGTTACCATGGCAATGGATAACTTTGCTATGGTAACATTGTTAAGATCCTGTTACCAGAAGAATGTGAGAGGCTAGACTATTAAGAGCTCGTTAGTCAGAGTGTCATTGCATAGTGTTGATAGGTAAAACGTAAATAATGGAACAGGGAGTTATAAGGTACAGTTATTGTGTGATTAGGAGAAGGAATTACGTCGGCCCCAGCCCTGTGGTTGTCTTCGGAGAAATGCACCGACTGCACCAAGATACCCTTCATGGCGTAGAAAGTAAGCCTTCATGTCTCCCTTAGACCAGAAACCGATGGCAAAGGAGAGTGTGTTCATTGTCTGAGCATGACCTCTGATGAAAGAGCCACCGAAGTAGATGGTGTTGAGACCGTATCGCTGCGCCTGCAGGTACGCGATCTGGCCTATGTTATTTGAGACGGCGTATAGTAAAGATCTTGCTATATCTTCTTGCTTGAACTTTTTCCTTCTTTCCTCAGAGGGTCGTTCGGCTGTAGGTGCCGGGTCGGCTTTAAACACTTTGCCGAAGCTAGAGGCGATCCAGGTAGATTTGAGGCCTATAGAGGTGTAATCGCGGCCGTATATGTCGCCGACAAGCATGTCTACGGCGGTGTTATCGCCGGACTCAGCCATTGAAAGCATGTCGTCAAATGATCTAGAATCAGTCAAGAGCGATAGCAGGCCCCAGAGCGTTCCGCCACCGAGCGAAGATCCGCCTATGCGGGTGAACTGGTTAGGTCCATCGACTTTGATCATAGAGACGCCTGAACCAATGTTGACCAGCATGTACGGGTAAACTGCATGGCTCGAGTCGGTAAACTGCATTGTCGGGAAATCGTCCGCAGAGTAGGTGAACACTTCTTCTGGGATTTCGTTAATGAAGAAGTCGAGGCCAACGATCAAACATCGCATTTCCTCTTCTTGGTAAATTTCGACGCCGAGCTCGGCGCGCATTCTGTCGTAAAACTTGTACGCGCCGCCACCGGTGGCCATTACAACCATTTCCGCGTGCTGTGGATCTCTTTGATGTCCGTTGCGGTCAATGCGTTTGTGATGTTTAAGTAGCAACTTCTTCATGAAAGCAATGCAGTCATCTATCTTTGAAGTTTCGAACGAGGTGAAGTTGAGTCTTCCGCCTGGGAGCTCATCTGATTTTTCAATCAAACTGTCGCCTAATGCGCGTCCACGCTCCCATTTGTCATTGCGGGTGAAAAAGACTACTTTGGCCAGTGTACCGCCAATATCGACTGCGATATGCGACACTTCCTGTGTGTGGTGTGGCAAGGCGATTTCCTTGGGGGACTCCGGTCCCGATCCTGAGGAGCTGCTACTCGATGACGGCGACGGCGAAACTTCATCTTTATCGTTCACAATATACGCCCCTTCGACGTTGATGTTGATGGAACCTGGGTACGGGATCGCATCGCGTCCTTTGACCTCTGGATGGGCCGTCTGCAGGCTATCCATCCTCATTGGCGGCAGATAATGTTATTGTATCGAAGCAATTAAACTGATCTCACCAGTAACGAGCAGTAGCCCTTCTTGTCTTTGACTTTGGCACTTGTCTCGGTAATTTGACTGAGCCCTTTTTTTCGCTATTTTTTCTCCACAAAGCACACACCGCCGTCTATGGTCGTGAACAACTAATCTACAAAAAATGACCCAGCAATCTGATGCAATGTACGCAAGAAAACGCACTGCGCTCAAAAATGCCGACGAAAAAAGTCGATCGCTATAACCGACGGCTATTTAGTGTGTCAATTGCTTGCACCTGTTTCCCCGGATTTAGTATTGTTCCTCGGATGTGGTTAGGGTAGATTCTATTTTGGGGGTACGGTATACGGCGCTTGTGCAGGCTCGTTTTGAGTAGCAAGGATATAAAATTGATATGTTCATTTAATGTTCAGCTATGTATGTGAACATCGTACTGTTTTTTGCGGTGAGACTTAGCCGCTGCGATGCGCAGTGGTGTATCATAGTTTTCGGCTGACCGGGCGGGGCGGGGCGCTCCTACCACCAGAGGCTATTTGGGGAGGAGATGCCTCCAGGCTTGTAAGACAGTGCAATAGGCCGACAATTATATCTGGTTATCATTAGCAGATCCATGTAAGACCAGCTATACCAAATATCTAAAAAAACAGATACCGACTAGCGGCTGCGTGACAGTTCCAGCGTGCCGATATCTAGCGGGTAGTAAACCTCTTCGTGTTGATTGGCCAGCTGATATCACGTGACATACAGGTCCCGATAATTTGTAGTAGCCAGTTCACCACCATTGATAATACCTTTCACTGCACTAGCCCACGATGAAGTTGCCCGGATTGAGTAAAATGGCTCTGCCGGGTTCGTTTCTGAATAAGCATGTAATTAAGGACAATTATAAACGACAAAAGTTCGCCGAAGCAGAGGTTGAAAGGCTAGCGTTACGGTACATTGTGAGAAGCACCGAGCTACCGAGCAAAACTAGGCTTATGGCGCAGATTAAACTTGCGACTATGCCGAAATACACGTCTATAACGCAAGTGCACAACCGATGTATTACTTCCGGGTACGGCCGAAACGTCGACACGAAGACGCGACTGTGTCACAAGCAGTTCCGGACGAAAGCGCTTGAAGGGTACTTGACAGGAATTAAGAAGGCGTCCTGGTAGATCCCGTTTAGTGCCGTTGGCGCTGTAGTAATGATAACGATTGACTTTGTCTTGATTTCAGGGGGACGTAGACTTTTCTGGCAGATGATTCGAGCGTTTCTGCCTCTTGCAAGTTGCCTAGTTTCCTGTACATGGCTGCTGCCGTGAAGAGTGCGCTTTTCTGGCACAAAGCACAGTCATGCGAGCTAGCGGCGCTTAGTCCGGCAGAAGTAGCGGCTTTCATAGCTAGTTTCAATGCGTAATCCCGTTCTTTTTTATTGGTAGCCCAGACACACTCAGCGATGTAGAGTTGGAGCAGATACTGATCGCAATCCTCAATGCCTATAGGCGAAGGGACCTTGAGTTGAGGTTTTGCAAAAGGCATGGCAAGGTCGTCGCTTTTCGAGTCGCGTATTGCTTCAAAAGCAGAAACAAAATAAGGCAGTGCGTCTTTAGGGCGGCTGTTACGGGCATAAAACATGCCTATTGCTCGCAAAGCTGCGACAAGTCTAGGTGACGTTTCAGTATCGGTAGAATCAACGTACAGTGTGCCTGTCTGGTTCATTTTTGATGTGGCGACAAGTGCAATGCTTTGTTTGTACATTTTTTCAAGTGTCCGGAACTGTGCTCGGGAGAGCGATTTCGAAAGTGATTGTAGTTGGTGGTATTCGATGTCTGCGGATCTCTGAAGGACAAGACTCTTGAGAGTTGGAGATTGTAGACCGAGGCTGAGCGCCTGTTCGAAATCGAGTTTTGCTTGATCAAATTCTGCATTGACGTACTCATACCCACCAAGCTGTGCATGTAATTCAGCAAGTTTGGGTTTAAGCGACTCGTCGAAGTTCGCAGGTAGGTCATTGTAGCTGTCAAGTTGGCCTTTAGCGATAAGTACAGCAGTAGCATTGCCCTGTTTGACGTCTTTAGGGTCATCACCGCGGACTAGAGAAATAGCGCCACGCAAAGCACTGGCAGCACGTCGGTCGTTGCCATCCCAGTAATCCGCGAGCCTCGCAGTCCGGATCATTGTCCTCGCCGTTGAAGGAAACTCTGGTGGTGTTTGGATCTTCTTCTCAAGGTACATATCGAGGGCAGCATACCAGCAAACACCTGTAGCAGTAATTGCACCAACAGAAATAACTACATGTTTTAGTATTTTTGAAGCATTTCTTTTATAGCCGCGGCCTTTTAGTGCGCGCCACATTGGTAGATGTTGAAAACGTGAACCTAGCTATTTAGCACTTGACTACACATTACTATGGACGACCAGACGTCGCAATCTACGCCGATAAGGCGACACAGCGTCTCTGTACCATCTAGTACAGGTCTCTGGGATGTCCTTAAACGTGAAATATACGCTGATACATTTGAACCTGTTTTCCCTGGCAGATCAGACCTATTACACAATTTCGTGCTTATCCCGGTGGCCCTCGAGAGCGTGCTCACTTATGGCTCGCTCTGTTCGCTAGATGCATGTCTGTATATTTGCACAATTGTGCCGCTACGTATACTTGCAGCTATTTGGTCTCGCAGTCGACGTGCTGCATCTCCACCTGCAACTGCGACTGCAGCCGCTACCATGTCTGTACCTCTGCCCCTAGTCGAATTGATCCGGCTTCTGCTTATGTCTACATCGCTCGCCGTCCTCTACACGCTCGACGCGTCTTGGATTTATCATTCTATTCGCCGACAGTCTCTCGTCAAGCTCTATGTCATATTCAACATGTTCGAGGTCGCAGACAGACTCCTGTCCGCGCTCGGCCAGGATATCTTCGCCTTCATACTGGTCAGCCCGAACTTGCTCGCACTCACACCCGCAAAACGTGCACTATTCATTGTTTCTGGCGTCGTTTACAATGCCCTGCACTCTGTCTTGCTTTTTTACATGATGTTGACCCTCAATGTCGCCGCCAACTCTTACGACAACGCTCTCCTAACCTTGCTACTCTCAAACCAGTTCAGCGAAATCAAAGGATCAGTGTTCAAACGTTTTGATCGCGAAAACCTCTTCCAGCTAACTTGTGCAGACATCACAGAACGTTTTCAAATGTATATCCTTCTCTTCACAGTCGTTATACGCAACAGTGCAGATTTCGTCCTCCTCGCAGCAGACGCCAGCTCTATGGGTATACTCAGCTTGTTCACTACAACTGCCTTCTGGCTTTTGTCTGTTGCCGGTCCTGGGTTTATTGTCGTCATGTCTGAAGTCTTCGTGGACTGGCTAAAACACACATACATAGCCAAATTCAACGATTTTAGGCCATACGTCTACCACCGCTTCCTCGATGTACTCTGTATGGACTATATCCGTCACTCGTTCTCCAACAAACTAGTCAGCAACCGCCTCGGACTCTCTGTAATGCCGCTCATGTGCGTATTCATTCGCACGGCGATCCCCGTCTACAGAAGCATTATCCTGGCGGCGTTCAATGACGAAACACCCGTGAATGACGCTGTAATGGGCACATACTTCTACTCATGGTTCAGATGGTCTACATTAGGACTGATAGTAATCCTGGCTTTGAGTTTTTTCGTTACATTGCTTGCTAAGCTAATTTTGAGCACTATGTTACAGAGCTTTTCGCGTACAAGGTACGAGATAATACAAGTGCATAGAAGGGCATCAATAAACGCCGGCCGCAGTCCTATCATCAAACAAGAGGAAACAGCAATCGATTCTGCTGTAGGCAACGACTCATTGGACGCGCTGACGGACGAAATGCGGTCTAGACTATACGACGAAAATGATCTCGTACCAAAATCAGAGAAACGGACTAAACGAGTAGTCGATCTCGATACAGTGCACAGGTACAAAATGGTAGCCAAACGGATATGGTAGAAGTCATGCTTCTAGGGCAACATTTGCACAACCTTTTCGTATATTGTGAAAATGATTCCGCCAGAGAGAACTAGTCTGCCTAGACGCGGGGTGGTGCCTTTCCAGAAAGTCAATATACCTTCTTCTTTAAGTATGCGCGATGCACAATGCAGAGTGTTTCTGTACTCGTTTTTGGCGTCCAGACTCTGCATTCTCGTTTTCACTGTGTCGAGGGGCATTGTAGTGTACACGGTTATGATACCAGCAATAGCGCCGGCGAGAAATGTGGTACCGCTGGAAAGGGGAGCCTGCGGGTCTGCAGACCGCTGCTGGAGCATTACTTTTATCTGATTATATGAGCCCATGCGGACGGCGGAGTTGCCTGCCTGGCGCAGCGTCACGGGTAGCAGGCCTCTGTATACACCTGCAAAGCCCTTGTCCTTGATGAGCTGTCGCGAACCGTGCAGGAAGCCCTTGTACCGTGGGTTTGGCGACTGTGCGTCGTCTATGAGTGCAGTTTTGATCGTTTCGAAGGGCGTGACGGCAAACACGGACTCAAGAACACCGGCACCTAGACCTGCAAGGACACCTCTGCCGCCGGACAGTTTCCCGTTCTCATCGGCTAGTGCCTTCTTGATGGTGTCAAAGCCCAAGAATCGCACAGCGGCCTTGAACCCACAACCTATGACAAGTGTTGAGCACCCTGCGTATATAGCAGACACGCCCTCCTGACGCGCCACCTGTGCAATGAGTTTTATAGGGTTCGTTGTGCCAGATTTGGTCTTGTCGACGAGCTGAAGCCGCGTCTTCGCGAACTCGAACGGATAAGTCGCACCGGCCTCAAATGACCCGGCTATACCTCCGGCAATAAGACTTTTCCATGCTGCTGGTTTTATGTCTTCTTTTGTTGCCATTATTGGGCCTGTGCTGTTTTTATGAATATACTGTCGGAGGGCGTGGTGGTGTGGGAAGAAGGCTTAAGCAAGGTCGCTTACCCGGGACGCAGATTTCGACTACAACAAAGAAACCATCAAATAATCAGCCAATCGATTCACTTTTTTGGTCTCCGGATGGTCGTTGTTTCGTGGTCAGACGACCAAACATTTGCTCGCGATGCAAAAACGGAACAGTACGCCGCACTTTTTGAGCTGAAAAATGTCGAACAACGCAAAGTCTCATACCATTTTAATGACTTGGCCTCGCACTACCATTTTGGCGCAATGCACCCCATGAAACCGTTCCGCTTAATGCTGACAGACCATTTAGTGCTCGGATACAAAATGCACGAAAAACTCGACTGGTACCGTCCGCGAAGGGCCACTGAAGAAGAGGTCTTAGAGTTTCATGCCTCTGAGTATGTTGACTTCCTGAAGAACGTCACACCGCACAACGCAGACAAGTATAAAGACATGTTCGAGAAGTTCAATATCGGTGGCGACTGCCCGATTTTTGACGGCATGTATGACTACGCACGGCTCACCGCGGGAGCCTCGATCGATGCCTCTCGAAAACTCATATCTGGCGTCTCCGATATCGCTATCAACTGGTCTGGCGGCCTGCACCATGCAAAGAAGTTCGAGCCGTCTGGATTCTGTTACGTCAACGACATAGTTCTTGCAATCCTGAACCTTCTACGAGTGCATCCGCGCGTGCTGTACATCGACATCGACGTGCACCATGGCGACGGCGTGCAAGAAGCCTTCTACGCGACCGACAGGGTCATGACACTTTCATTCCACAAATACGACGGCGAATACTTTCCTGCTACGGGCAACTTCGACGAAGTAGGCGTGGGTATGGGCGTCCACCACGCGCTGAACGTGCCGATACGAGACGGGATCGATGACGAGTCGTACATCCGCCTGTTCCGGGCGATTGTCGAGCCGGTACTGTTGTCGTACCAGCCGTCCGTTGTTGTTTTGCAGTGCGGCGCCGACTCGCTGGGCGGCGACCGGCTCGGTGTGTTTAATCTGAACATCCGCGCACACGGACGCTGCGTCAATTTTGTGCGCGAACTCGGGTTCCCTTTGATTGTGCTGGGTGGCGGCGGGTACACGCCCAGGAACGTATCCAGACTGTGGTGCTACGAGACTTCAGTGTGTTTAGGTGTTGATTTAGACCCCAAGCTGCCGAGCAATATCCCGTTCATGAAGTACTTTGAGCCGGACTACTCGCTGCATCCGACACTCAGCGGGCGAGTCGAAAACAAGAATTCGCGGAAGTACCTCGAGATGGTCCGGGCGCGGATCCTAGAAGAACTGCGGTATCTGAACCATGCGCCGAGCGTGCAGATGCAAATTATGCCGCCTGATATTGCCGGGTTCCTCGAGGAAGAGGAAAAGCGGCTACAAGAGGAGAAACAAGCCGCACATGAGCGCGAGTACCGTGCGTCGCAGGAACAGAAAGACGCGGCGCGGGCTGGTGAAATGACTGATTAGGGAGCTGGAAAAGCTAATTTATGAATAGGGATTTGATGATGGTGAATGGGCGCTCTTGCGAGCGAGCGAATGTGTATGCGTTCGTGCAAGTGCGCACTGGCTGATGATGTATTATAGTGTTATATTTGACGTGAAGAGGTTATAGACCTGTAAGCTTGCGTTTAGCCAGCCGCTGTTGTGTGTAGTATCTGACGGTATCGTCCATGACCTGTCGTACAAGCTGAGTGCCCGAGAGTGCCATATCCATGACCACAGGGAGGTGATCTGCGGGTATTTTGTTTTCTAAAAGCAGCATGAGGACGTCCGAGTCGTTACCGAGAGCGCCGATTGTTAGGAAACTCAAATCAGTTTCTTCTGCATTACTGAGATCGAGGAACGGCGTTGTATCATAGATGCCTGCACTGCAGGCACATATGTAGTCTTTCATGGGTATACCTGCGTCGATCAAGGCGAGGGTGGCGGCGTTGGTACATGCGGACACGAGCCCGCCGTCTTGAGCAAGAACCTGTATTCGTACGTCAATAGTGCCGGGCAGTTCTGCAGTGGCGCAAGCAGAAGTGAACGATGTGACTAACAGGGATTGCAGTTCTTGCAGTCGTTTTTCGTTTTTTCGCGCCTGTCGCTCAAATGTGCTAAAGGGTGTCACATCAATCGAAAAGTTAAGTCGGGGCGGGCCATTGTAAGGTCCAACAACCATACAGCTAACTTTTGTAGCTCCTAGCTTGACAGATGAGGACCCATCAAGGTTCGGATGATCTCCTATTGTGCAAGTGAAATTTCTTAATTCGTCAAACCTGCGCCCATCTACGAGAGTTAGCGGGTTAGTTCTTACAATATAGAAAACATACTTACCGTGTCGAAACCCTTCAGAGTTAAATATTTCTATACGCGACTGTTGTTAGTGCTGCTACAAAGCAATTCGGGTGTATACGTACCATTTTTGGTGCAGTGTGGATGGTGGGTGCTGGGAGCTCATCGGCAGTGGTGTAAAGCGGGCTTAGAAAAAGCAGATCGTTGTAGGAGAACACCACAATATAATTGGAATGTGGCAATCAGGTAATTGGTATGTGGTTTCTGATTCAATATAATTGGACATATGATTAGATAGAGCCCCCAAAACGGCTAGTTGCCAGCAGCCGCTAGCGCGAGCCAATCAGTGTCAAGATCAAAGCAGCAATGATCGCACTCAGGCTAGCCAATGTGACAAACAGTACGGGACCGCGAGCTGCAGGAAACACGCCGTCCAGCAGTCGATTCTGACATTCAAAGTACCTATACGAGCCAATAAGGAGCACAAGAGTGCCGACTGCAACAAGACAGCTGCCTAGTGGCGCACCAGATCTGGCGATCAGCGGTCTATCCTCGCCAACAATTAAGAACAGTTGTATAACAGCGACTCCAATCGACGCAAATGCCATAGACGTCCGCAGCCATGCAAGAAACGTTCGTTCGTTCGCCAGATGATCTCGCGCTGTACTGCTGGTGTTCGCAAGCATTAGCGACCCCATGTTCTTCCACGTGACTTGCGGCCGACTGCTTTCACAGTTGCCGCCCTCACCGGCCGTATCCGCTGCCTGCACATCAGCGCCTCCAGTGGTTCGCAATCGCGGTTGCATTGTTCACTGTCTCTCGAGCTGATCTCTGTCAGATTATGCTGAGAAATGACTAGTTCCAAATACCCAACTGCGATTTAGTTACCCTGCCTAATTGGTTTCTCTTCGCGCGCGCGCGTCAACTTTCCGCACACATAAACAGACAATACACAATAGCCGAAAATGTCGCTAAAACCATGCTATTATAACTTTAGTTCCGTATGAGGAATGTTACTGCCGTTTGCAGAACTTTGCGGTATTTATATCGCAATTAGCCTGCGTTTACGAGACTTTGGTCACATTATAAACGCTCCAAGGTGCCACCCGTAGCAACCGTTTCCTGTCAGATCAGTTCGACAAGAATGCTAATCTATATCATTGGCCAGCAGTATCTTCGCAAAATCTGCAGCCTCACTTAACATAATTAATGCTTGTGTTAGCTTGCTTCTTCACTTCTCCAAATTCTTGCACTACTAAGACCTTGATGGCGTTAGGCTAGTTAGGCTAGAAAAGCGTACTAAATCTTAAAGAAATATATATACGGTCCAATCACTTGCAAACAGTGAACGGTACTCTCCGTTAGCGACATCTTTCTCTGAGAATAGTTCAAGGTCACCTGAATGAGAATAAAGTTGAACCGCTTGAGATAATAGTGGTGCTTCTGGACAGACAGCGATAAATAAACTTGAAGTGCTTGAACTAACTGCACTGAAGGAAATCGTGACTGCAGAATAACTAACTTCATTAGATGAGATCACAGAACTATAAGGAACGGTAGAGCTAACTGAGCTGGAGATATTGAAAGAACTGACCGAGATACTAAGGTTAGCTCTACTAAGAGAGCTACCTTTATTTGAGGAACTAACTGAACTTCCCGAGCTGGTTGCGCCAACCGAACTGGCAAAAACACTAGAGCGAATTGCACTAACGGAGGTTTCGGAGCTCTCAGGGTAGATGGAACATTCGAACTCACTGAACTTTTTGACAAACCTGCGGAAGGTGTAGTATTGTTATAGTCTGCTAAAGAAGCCGACGTAGTACTCGAAATCGCAGAAGTCGACCCTGTTTCACCGACAATATTATAGTGGCCTGCCATACCAACAGAAAGCTGTCCTTCTTGTCGTCTCCTTGCGAAAATAATCGTCTGTGAAACCGCGATTCGTATCAGATCCCATTCTTCGTCGATATATATATATCGGTATTCCAGCCTCCGCTTAAAGATCCATTGCATACTGATCCACCAGAGCCAATTTCTTTGATGTCATTGCACGACATTGCAGATTGGCCAGCAGAGATAAATTCATATGCTGAATCAGTAATCGAAACAAGCTGTGAGATTTCAAACATGCCGCTCGCATAGAACATCAGTTCGACCAAAGGCTGGTAAGTCGATCCTTGGACAATTATGCCAGAACTATCAAGTGATGCATCAAGAGGGGTAGATACTGCGGATCTGTATCCACCACTGGCAACATACTCGAAGTCTTCAGCAGTGGTATCGTATCCCACAGCGTATACAACCCCAGAAGTATACGGGGGAATTATACTGCATAATTCTGCGTCAGTTGATGTAGTTTCAGATGCGAAGCTGGTCGAAGTTCCAATAATAGCGGTAGTGGGGATAGCAGTCACCACTACGGGGATTTCTACTTTGATATCGACATCCACTCACAGCAACGTTCTTTCGATTATCTCTTAGAATCCCCATGCACAAGGGCTGTTGTCATCAGGACAGGGGATAGCTGATAACACTGGGTAAACATTGAAAACAGTACCAGCCGTCAGTTCATACCATTTTCTTAGCACAGCCAGCATCGAAAGCAGTTACAACGCCCGAACTGCTTGAATAGACTCGAGCGTAAACGGTAGTTGTTTCAACCGCCGACTGGCAGAGATACGTTTCTGTCTCAGTTACAATGTATATACTGTGCAACTTGCACAGCAAACTACTTGAGAACGATAATAGCATTGCAGTTACCAGACTATCGTGCTACATATTTAACATGTGAAAGAAATACACTAAAGTGTATGATTGGCCGTATGGTGAGACTGAATTAGCTGAAGAAAAGTCTGGCGTTACTGAAACAAACCACCTAATACAACTATAAAGCATTGCTCAACGTATTATGGGGACACATTTCGACACACGAATCCACCCACTGCTCAAACATTCACGGTCTAGACACTAGCTATCGCATCAATTGGCGACTCGAAGCTAATAGTGAACGTTTGAAGTTGATTCGGAGAGGCTACAACACGTATCGGATACCACACGTCGGCATGATCAAGAGCGTAGTTAATAGTCCAGATAAAGCCTGCGTTGCCAGGCGCAGGCGCTGACGCATTGTACCCTCTTCCGGTGCCTATTGACCTGATGTCCGTACACGGCATGGCATTAGTTCCGACAAAGACATAGTACGAATTTTCCAGAATATTGTAGCCAAAAGTTTGATATGCACCTATAAACACGTTCGGGCCTTTCACGTACAGTGTCACTTCTATCACACCGTTGAATACACTAGATATAGGTAGCGCGTAAGGATAGTCGGCAGATATAGAATATTCGTCACTTTGACTTTGACCGACTCTGTAGGCTCCGTCTGCAACCTCGTTTGCTGTATATGAGCTGATAATTTGCGCTTCTGTATATACTGCAACACGATACATACTGGAAGTTCCTGGTGGTTGCAAAGTGCAATAGACATCGACAAATTCGGAAGTGCTAGACGAGCTAGACGAGCTGGAAGAGCTAGAAGAGCTAGACGGGCTAGAAGAGCTGGACGGGCTAGAAGAGCTGGAAGAG
This sequence comes from Tortispora caseinolytica NRRL Y-17796, assembly GCA_001661475.1. Lineage (NCBI taxonomy): Eukaryota > Fungi > Ascomycota > Trigonopsidomycetes > Trigonopsidales > Trigonopsidaceae > Tortispora > Tortispora caseinolytica. The sequence goes on from KV453841.1 coordinate 2,569,999, forward strand.
CTGAAAGAGATGGAAGACTTAGACGAGCTGGACGAGCTTTCAGGGCCAGACGTGCTGGATGAGCTTTCAGAGCTAGAGACAGAAGAACTTTCAGAACTTTTAAAGCTAGAGACAATAGAACCCTCAGAGCTAACAATATTCGACGTAACAGAGCTGGAAATAGCAGAACTTTCAGAGCTAGACGTGCTTTCAGAACTTTTAGAGCTAGAGACAACAGAACCCTCAGAGCTAACAACACTTGACGTAACAGAGCTGGAAATAGCAGAACTTTCATAGCTAGACGTCCTTTCAGACCTTTTAGAGCTAGAGACAACAGAACCCTCAGAGCTAACAACATTTGACGTAACAGAGCTGGAAATAGCAGAACTCTCAAAGCTAACAACGCTCGACGTAACAGAGCTAGACACACTGGATGCATCAGAGCTATCAGTACTAGAGACAAAAGAATTTTCAAAATCAACAAAGCTCAGTACCTCAGAGCTAACAGAAGTTGTAAGACTAAGTGAGCTGTCAGCACTAACCGAAATCGTTGAAGCAGAACTAAGCGAAGCAGTAGGGTTCATCAAGCTGCTAGATTTAGTCAAATTCATATATATAGACGAGTCAGCTGACCTCAATTTGGTAGAAGAGCTAACATGACTAAAGGAGACGAGTGAACTCGCCGGGTTCACTGAGCTAACTGAGCTTGTAGAACTCTGTGCTAACTCGCCGACAACATTATACTGGCCAGACAGACCTACAGTGAGCTGTCCAACTTGACGCTTTCTGACAAAATCAATCGTTCGTGAAACTACCACTCTGATTGGATACCACTGACTGCTGCTAAACTCCGCGTTAACACTCCAGCCGCCGTCCAAGGATCCATTATACACCTGTCCTCCGGAGCCAATTTCTTTGATGTCATTGCACGACATTGCAGATTGGCCAGCAAAGATATATCCATACGCTGAATCAGTATTAGAAACAAGCTGTGAAATCTCAAACGTGCCGCTCGCAAATATCATCAGTTCGACTAAAGGCTGGTAAGTTGTTTCTTGGACAATTATACCAGAGCTATCAAGTGATGCATCAAGAGGGGTAGATATTGCGGATCTGTATCCACCACTGGCAACATACTCGAAGTCTTCAGCGGTAGTATCGTATCCTACTGCATAAACCACCCCAGGAGTGTACGAATGAATTGTACTGCATAATTCTGCATCAGTTGATGCAGTTTCGGATGCGATGCTGGTCGAAGTTTCAGATACGACGATGTTCGAGGTTCCAGTAACAGCAGCAGTGTTAGTCGGAACGTCCATTCTAGCAGCGGTAGTAAGGATAACAGTCACTACCACGGGGACTTCTACTTTGATATCGACATCCACGCTCACAGAAACGTCGATTCTCTCATAGAATCCCCAGACATAAGGGCTGTTGTCGTCAGGACAGGGGACATAACTGATAACAGTGGGCGTACATTGACAACAGTACCATCCATCAGTTGATACGACTTTCTTCTCACAGTCAGCATCGTAAGCGGTTACGACGCCCGAATCGCTGGAGTAAACGCGACCGTAAACGGTAGTCGTTTCTACCGGAGGCTCGCAGAGAAATGTCTTAGTCTCGGTTACAGTATGCATTGTAGATTGAGAGAAACAAGCGTAGGGGGTAACATAATAAGCAACATTGCTATATATATTACAATACAGGAATCAAATTTTCATGATTCCTGTGCCCTCGCTCGTAAGCTTTTTGGCCGTCTAATATCTGCGAACTAAGCTTTCCGAGCACTGAGTTTATGGCATCAACCAGAAACACGAGCTTTATTGAAGCATATTTTTGTCGAAGAGGCAAATACGCTTGTTAGTATATCGCAAACAAGCAGTGATATGCTACCAGATACGTATTACCTATTGTATCGGAACTATTGCAAAGGAGTGCAATGACACCGGTACAATAAGTATTGATGGATACAGAGCTCAAGCTATTGGAGGAACTGATACCTGGAATATCAATTTTCCCCTCGATCAGCAGGGCATGGGGTATCTGGTACGTATTGTGGCGCCACCTCTTGCAAATGAATATGGTTCGAGGGAATTCAAAGTGACTTTTGCGGAATCAATTAATCCTGTGGTTTAGGGTAAATGATCTTGAGTGAAGTTACAGATGTCACTTGGCGATAGAAAACTAGTACAGGCACATTAGACCCAAGTATATATATATATATATGAAGAGGTAGTGTTCACAGTGAATAGCAGACATTATCTTGAAATAGACTAGACAGCCTAACTGCTCATACTCGAACGCCATCCCGACTAAATCAGAAGAGCTTCTGTGGTCGTTTGGATTCAAATCTGATAAAATAAAGTATTTTAAGGTTTTCTCTAACTAACCTTGGCATTAGTCCAGCCTTTTTCTTAAAATCACATTAGTTCACGGTATAATGTTTAGAGTGTACTTACTTCGTCATATACGCAGTCTGTTGTATCTAATACATTGCTTACCTGATGTTTCTGCTACAGTTTCTGTCATCTTCCACTTTCTGCAGATAAAAAAGCCGTAGTGAGTGATTGGGTTATCCGTTATGAACGCCACTGTCATTTTTAGAGTGCACAGTCATGCGAGACAACAGATAATTTAACGAATCGGACCAGCGAATGACAAAACTCGAAGGTTTACTGGGCCGGCGTTGCATTAAAGTTTTTTACTTCCCTTCATTACTGTAGTAACGTCATTTTACAGTTCTAGGCATATGTCAAAGTATTCCTGGTTAACGCGGTTCGAGAGATACGAAAGATCTGCTTGCAGTCATTTTCTTTCCAACATCACACAAGTACTGTAATTTTCACATCCAGTAATATTCATTTCCTAAGTTTGCCATTGAGAATATCTCGAAGAGATTGAATTTCAGAAAGCACAATAAAATTATAGCAGAAGCTTGTTTTGCGAAATTGAGCTGCAGAAATTTTTAACATTAATCAAAATGCCATTAAATGAAATGAAAAAAATCTCTCATTCCAAAAAAAAAAGCTCACCTATAGTAGGATAAGGAATGCCTCATTTAGTGTTTGAATATTTTTGCTGTGTCCACTGTGACCGAAACAAAGGCATTTCTCTGTGAGTCTCCGGTTGAAACAACCACTGTTTACGGTCGCGTTTACTCAAGTAGTTCCCGCGTTGTAACCGCTTATGATGCTGGCTGTGAAAAGAAAGTGGTATCAACCGATGGATGGTACTGTTGTCAATGTGCACCCGCCGTTATCAGCTATGTCCCCTGTCCTGATGACAACAGCCCTTATGTCTGGGGATTCTATGAGAAAATCGACGTTTCTGTGAGCGTGGATGTCGATCACAAAGTAGAAGTCCCCGTAATAGAACTGTTATACCCACTACCGGTGGTACAACAGGCACGGATGTGCCGGCTACCAGTGCTGCTGCGACGCTTCGACTGCTTCGACTGCTTCGACGACCAGCATCGCATCTGAGACTACATCAACTGATGCAGAACTATGCAGTTCGATCCCTCCGTATACTCCTGGGGTGGTATACGCAGTAGGATACGATGCCACCGCTGAAGACTTCGAATATGTTGCCAATGGTGGATACAGATCCGCAGTATCTACCCCTCTTGATGCATCACTTGATAGCTCTGGTAAAATTGTACAAGAAACAACTTACCAGCCTTTGCTCGAACTGATGTTCTTTGCGAGCGGCACATTTGAGATTTCACAGCTTGTTTCTAATACTGATTCAGCGTATGGATATATCTTTGCTGGCCAATCTGCAATGTCGTGCAATGACATCAAAGAAATTGGCTCCGGAGGTCTGGTGTACACTGGATCTTCGACTGGTGGCTGAAATTTGAATACAAATTTAACTGGGTAATGGTATCAGATCAGAATAGTTGTATTGTTTCGGCAAGAAAACGGCAAGAAGGACAATACGCTGTAGGTATGTCCGGGCAGTATTATGTCGTCAGAGAGATATCGAGGAGTTCTATCAGTTCAACTACTGCGTTAGTATCTTCAGCATACTGTAACAGTGTTACACTTTCTGCAGGATATTCCATTAGTGCAATCGGCTCTAGTGTTTCCGCCAGTTTAGTTGGCACAGCCAGCTCCGACATTTTTGTTAGTACACCAAGTGTTGATAGCTATGTTAGTACAACTAACCCTACTAATTCGGCTAGCTCTTCCAATATTCCCCGCTCAGTTAGCTCTACTGCTCTGTACAGTTATGCTAGCTCCTCTGCAGTTACTAGCCCATCCGCAATTGCTAGCTCATCCGCAGTTGTTAGCTCCTCCGCAATTGCTAGCCCAAGCATCACAATTATGTCTTTCCTTGTTTGTACTGAAACACCCCAATATTCTCCTGGAGTTCAATTTGTTGACCATACAGGTGATATTGGATCTTTTTCAAAGGAAAGTATTGCTATCTGAGGGTACCGTTCACTGCCAGCAAGCAAGGGGATGACGAACATTTTCATAAGTACCGAATTTGCGATAACCTTCGACAACGCAAGGTTTAATGAAACTTATTATTTTGTGGAAGGCGCAAATACACTTATTAAATTACCACAAACTACCGGTAATATGCTAACAGATTCATTTTGCCTACTTATCGGAACTATTGCAATGTAGTGCAATGACACCGGTACAATAGGTACCGGTGGGTACGGTGCTCAAGCTCTTGGGGGATATGTCATCTCGACTATCAATTTTCCCTTCGATCTGCCGGACATGTGGTATTCGATCGTATTTTGGCACAACCTCTTGCAGATAATGATGGTTTGAGGGAACTGAAAGTGACGTTTGCGGAACCAATTAGCCCAGTAGGGGTGAGTGATTCCTGAGAAGGTATAGATCTCGCTTGGTAATCGACAGCTAGTACTGGCCACAACACTCAAGTGTATGCATAAAGATGTAGTGGATCACAGTATATCGTATGTCTTATCTGCAAATTGACCAGGGAGGAGAATTGCCTATGATAAAAAAATCACCCCAGTTAAATTATAAGAGCTTCTACGGATTCTAGATCTAATTCTGTTGAGACAAATAATTTAAGGTTATTCGTCACAAAACCTTGAGTTAATCCACCTGATTTTCATAGGAGACACCAATTCCCGATATAATGTTTGGAATGTACTTACTTTGTCGTAAACTCAGTCTGTTGTGTCTGGGATCTTGCTTATCTGATGTTTCTGCTACAGTTTCTGTTGTCTTCCAATTTCTGCAGATAAGAAAGCCGTAATGAGAGATTGGGTTATCCGCTATGAACGCCACTGTCTTTTTTAGAGCGCGGAGTCATGCGCAACCACAGATAGTTTGACGGATGAACCAGCGAATGATAAAACTTGACCGCGTTTCTGGCCAGCGTTACATTAGAGTTTTAACTCTCCTTAATATGGTAGTAACACCTCCTGACAGATCCATGCATAGGTTGAAGTATTCCTCGTTAACACGGTTTCAAAGTCGCAAAAATTTACTTTTGCAGTCATTCTAATCCTGCAGTCACACAATTACTGTATTTCAAACCCAGTAGTTATTGTTTTCCTAGCTCGTGTCCGAATATGCCTTGACGACATTGACTTTCAGAAAGCACGCTGGAATGATAACACAAGCTTATTTCTGCAAAGAAGGCTGCCAGAAGTTTAATTAAACAGTGTCTTTTAAATTTCGAGAACAGGAAACTTGGATTTTCAGAATGAGCTGACGTATAACGGGACAGTGAACACCCCTTCGCGCTCTTTGTCAATCTCGAAATACACAGTATGTACACTGTGACCGAAACAAAGACATTTCTCTGCGAGCCTCCGGTAAAAACGACTACCGTTTACGGTCGCGTTTACTCCAGCGGCTCGGGCGTCGTAACCGCTTACGATGCTGGCTGTGAGAAGAACGTCTTATCAACTGATGGATGGTACTGTTGTCAATGTGCACCCACTGTTATCAGCTATGTCCCCTATCCTGACGACAACAGCCCTTATGTATGGGGATTCTATGAGAAAATCGACGTTTCCGTGAGCGTGGATGTCGATCTCAAAGTAGAGAATCCCGTAGTAGTGACTGTTATCCCTACTGCCGCTCCTAGAACGGACGTTCCGACTAACACTGCTGCTGTTACTGGAACTTCGACCAGCATCGCATCTGAGACTGCATCAACTGATGCAGAACTATGCAGTTCAATTCCTCCATATACCTCTGGAGTGATATATGCTGTAGGATACGATACTACCGCTGAAGACTTCGAATATGTTGCTAATGGTGGATACAGATCCGCAGTATCTACCCCTCTTGATGCTTCACTTGATAGCTCTGGTATACTTGTCCAAGAAACGACTTATCGGCCTTTAGTCGAACTAATGTTCTATGCGAGCGGCACGTTTGAGATTTCACAGCTTGTTTCTAATGCTGATTCAGCCTATGGATATATCTTTGTTGGCCAATCTGCAATGTCGTGCAATGACATTATTGAAATTGGCACCGGAGGACAGGTGTACAATGGATCCTTGGACGGCGGCTGGAATGTCAACGTGCAGTTCAGTGGTCAGTGGTATCCGATCAGAGTGGTTGCTTCAGAAGCGATTGGTTTTGGTAGGAAAAGGCAGGTTGGTCAGCTCACTGTAGGTATGTCTGGCCATTATAATGTTGTCGGTGAGTTAGCGCAGAGTTCTGCCAATTCGATTAGCTCAGTGAACCATGCGAGTTCACTCGTCTCTTTCAGTCATGTTAGCCCTTCTGCCCAATTGATCTCAACTGACTCGTCTATATATATGAATTCGACTAAATCTAGCAGCTTGATTAAACCTACTGCTTCGCTTAGTTCTGCTTCAACGATTCCGGTCAGTGCTAACAGCTCACTTAGTCTTACAAGCTCTGTTAGCTCAGAGGTATTGAGCTCTTTTGATTCTAAAAGCTCATCTAGATCTGAAGTTTCTGCTACTTCTAGCTCTGTCACTTCCAGCGTCCATAGCTCGGAAAGTTCTTCTGTCTCTAGCTCTTCCAGCTCTTCCAGTTCTCCTACGCTCTTCCAGCTCTTCCAGTTCGTCTAGCGTGTCCAGTTCGTCCAGTTCGTCCAGTTCGTCCAGCTCTTCCAGCTATTCCAGCTCTTCCAGCTATTCCAGCTCTTCCAGCTCTTCCAGCTTTGATTCT